>JAFBJW010000137.1:6649236-6886437 GCA_016785235.1 Pseudorhombus dupliciocellatus | reverse complement strand
ACACACACACACACACACACACACACACACACACACACACACACACTCACACCTGACCTTCAAATTGCACTGAGATGATCCCTGCAGCATCACATCAGATATATTTGTTTCATTTTACGATACAGTCTCCATATACTTTATTGTCCCTGTGGGGAAACTGCATACAGCAGTGACGGATTGTGATTACAAGACTCAATAAAAGGACACAAATGTCAAGTGAGCAGCCAACCATCAAATAAATACTGTCTGACACATTTTCACAATAAATAACAAACAATATTCAAACCTTCATACAACCTAATAATTTATATATTGCTCGTATACATTTACGGCAGTAACCCTGTTGCACAGCAGATACTTGGACCTAATTTGCGTAACTAATGATGTTGAAATATCTCCATTAAATCTGAGTGTCTCTGTAAGTCAGCGAGGCTCCTGCAATAAATACTCACAAATGATGATAATTCCTAACGCCAAAATAAATTCTCTGATAAATGTGCATGTTGCCCTGACATGGAGAAGACAGCAAGTGTTTTTGAATTGTGAAAAGTGATTGATTTTTCCAAAGGCTGCAGAGAGAGATAATGAGTTTTACTGGCACTGTGATCTTTCTTTCCAGGTGAGGCCTTGAGGTGAGGCCTTTGCAGTTTCCCTCCAAAATGACTACCTGATTCACCTCCTCAAACCTTTGAGTCCCTTCTCCACAACACTTGTTTAATCCTCGTTATGTTTAACATCCTCAGTGGTGACAGAAGTTGGTCTAGACAAAATATTCACCACATGTTGCTTCAGTGTAAAAACATGTCCCTCGGCATAAGTATGTCTGTAAACACACAGAATCACAATAAATAGTAGTGAGAAAAGAAAGAGTCTGAACTGATCCTCACATTGATCTATTCAGAGATGAACTAATGAACACGACAATAACACTCTCAGGGATAAACATCAAACAAATATATCAGTTCAAGCACAGTTAACCATCTTTAAGACACAAAACTCTCCAAACACAAAACAACACGCTTGTCCTCCACCGGGGACACACCTTCTGAAACAAATGTCTCGAAGCACCAGAAGTAAAGTGACAGTGGACTCACCGAATGTCCACAGGAGAGAAGAGTCTGAGATCAGCTGTTTGTTTGGAGACGGAGCTGCTACTGGGCCAGATGCTGTGTGGTCATCTCTCCACGGGGCGGCGCTGTCATCTATAATTAGAATAGTTTCAAGAATCTCGTAATCTCCAATTTGTTCCGTGTTATTATTTTTAATTAGTTTTCAGTCATACCTCAAATAATTGTTGGCTTTTTAGACACTTGTTAAATCAACTCTATTTTGGCTCATGTCAATGAAAAACGATCGTGACGAGAATTCTAATAATAATAATTCTGAGCTGGTAAACCATAATTAGAAGATAAGCGATAAAACTGAATTTCTGAGTCATTACTTTGAGAAAGTCTCTAATTTTAATGACTTACAGGATCATTTTCAGGATTCTTCTCAGTGTACCTTGTGTATCTGCTTTGCTACGTGACCTCTGCGTCGGTACGTTAGTGCGAAGTGACGTATCCTCCCGTCGTTGAACTTCCTGCCTGCACGTGTGTTTGCTGAGCACAAGCTAGCTCACAGAAACATTCGCGTCCTCGGCTGTAACTCGGTACCTGCGTGTGAGACATGGGGAAGCTGAACGTGGTGGTGCTGAGATATTTGTCCCGAGATGACTTCAGAGTCCTCACAGCGGTAAGACGCCGAGCGCCTAGCTGAGAGGGCTAGCATGTGCTAGGCTAGCTCTGCCCTGTCGCCTGACATCAACACTAGCGCACACCGATACTTCATTCAGGAGCTGTACGCACTCTGACGTCACCTGTCACCGCTGCTAAATAAAGTCACACTTATTACTTTGGTGAAGAAAGGATTACACTGGAGAAACGTGAATCCATTCTATAGTATTTGATTTGCTGTGATAATTTGGTCTGTTCACATTAGTCCAGAATAAATCCCTTATATTTCAGTGCTGGTGATGGTAGACAAAATGTTCAATAGAGCCAGTCAAGTAACCGATATGTCAATGTTTCTATAAATCTACTGATAGTTTATAGATTTAATTATTTTCAAGAAATTATTTTAGACCAAATTATGGAAGGCTGTAGGAAATTCTGACGTGTGTTCAACTGTGTCTGACCTCTCATTGCCCAAACAATTAAACAACCGCTGTCTGCATATATGTGTAATCCATCTCCACAGGTGGAGATGGGGATGAAGAACCACGAGATTGTTCCAGTGAGTCTTTTGTCGTCTATCGCGAGTCTCAAACACGGCGGCTGCAACAAGATTCTCAGAGAACTAGTCAAGCACAAGCTGGTAGTCTATGAACGCTCAAAGGGTAAGACAACACGCAGCTAGATTTACCTCATAAGCACAGCCAGATCAACCATACATGTACGTTATTGTTCTAACATGATTTGTACTGTGATTTCAGCCGTGCAGGGCTACAGGTTGAACTATGGAGGATATGACTACCTTGCCCTGAAGACTTTGTGTGCCAGAGAAGTGGTCATTTCAGTAGGCAACCAGATGGGAGTGGGTAAAGAGTCAGGTAAGAAAACCACCTTAGTCTCTGCAACAAGTTGAACAAGTCAGAACTTGTGAGTCATGCCTAGATCAATTTCTCATTTTCTCATGTTTATTAACATTTCAACCTTTTGTTTCCTTCCTCCAGACATTTATATTGTAGCGAGTCCAAACGGGGAGCAGTACGCACTGAAGCTTCACAGGCTCGGGCGTACATCCTTCAGGAACCTAAAGAACAAGAGAGATTACCACAAACACAGGAAGAACATGTCGTGGCTCTACCTCTCACGCCTCTCTGCCATGAAGGAGTTTGCCTACATGAAGGTGAATAAAAGTTAGAAACTAGAAATAAAATGTCACCAGTTACTGTTTAACGTGGGCGCAGCAGGTTTGTATTGTGCATCTTTTAAATTCTCTTCCAATGTTTCAGGCACTGTACGATCAAGGATTTCCTGTTCCCAAACCTGTGGACTACAACAGACACGCTGTAGTGATGGAGCTCATCAATGGATATCCACTGTATGTAAACAAGTCATTTTTTTTCTTTAGAATTTTATGGTTTATTTAAGGTTCACTCTCTGTTCATTTATGAAATGGGTTTAAATTGCGTCCCTCCTCCAGGTGTCAGGTCCATGAGCTTGAGGATCCATCAGCCCTGTACAGTGAGTTCATGGAGCTCATAGTCAAACTGGCCAATCACGGCCTGATCCACGGCGACTTCAATGAGTTCAACCTCATGTTGGATGACCAGGACCACATCACACTGATTGACTTCCCTCAGATGGTGTCCACATCGCATATGAATGCTGAATGGTCAGTGCTACTGCCAGAAAGTTAAACATCAAAAAGGTAAAACTGATAAGACAAAAATAGATGTAAATGATCATTTGTCAACCTCTGTTTCAGGTATTTTGACCGAGACGTTAAATGTATCAGAGATTTCTTTGCAAAAAGATTCAATTATGAGAGTGAGCTCTTCCCAACCTTCAAAGACATCAGGTAAGTATGTTTGTTTGAGTGATAGTTTTGGACATATCCTGTCTATTGGTGGGCAAATGACATGAGGGACGTGAGAGAGCAGAGAAGACATACAGCAAAATGCCTGTGCCATTGTTTATCAAGTTAAACAGTTCACTGTTTTCTAATTCTGATTTTCACTGCTCTAACAAAAACCAAGATAATGAAAATGTTTGAAACAACTCTTCTGTCATCTCCCCTCCTCACAGGCGGACATGTTCTCTAGACGTTGAAATCTCAGCTAGCGGCTTCACCAAAGATATGCAGGAAGACAGCGACTTTCTACAACCAGCAGGACCTGAGGGAGAGGAAGACGAGGATGAAGAGGACATAGATGAAGAGGAGGATGTAGAAAGAGAAGATGAGAATGTGGACATAGAGGAATACAAACATGCAATGCTGGAACTAGAAGGTCTGAAAGTCAGCGATACACATGCAGACAGACAGGACGAGGAAGCAGAAGGTGTGAGTGAACAGGCAGAAGAACAGAAAGAGACTGAAACTGCCCTTGTTGCCACAAGTGATGAAAAACCAGAGGACTTAGAGGCAGAGTTGAAGGAGGCAGAGGATGAGTGTCCAGAGCTGGAAGAACTTTCTACGTCCAACAAAGAGTTCAAACCCTTCAGGTAATGAAAAGTCAACATGCAATATAAATAGAATATACAAAACCTGTGGTCTTGTGGTGGTGAGTTTGCCAGTGAGATAACATTCACAGTCACTCAAAGATGAACTTATTTTTTTTATTTTTTGGTTTCACAGTTCGATGTAATATGGACGTCTGGAAAAAATAGTCTACTGCTGGGTGGAGGAATATAACCACAGGGTGGTCATTTTGTTTTTCCTTGTTTTCTCCTCCAGAGACTCGGACAGTCTCTTGCACTTGGCAGAACACAGGAGGAGGAGGACGGACAGTGAGGGCACAATGGGCAGCAGAGGGAGCTGCTCTACCATACCACCAGTAAGTTCACACTCAGAGCTGTGTCTACTTGTATTATTAAGGAGGAATCGTGGTGCGAGCTAGCAGCATAATGTGCAGTCTGTGGTAAACCTATGTGCTTGTAATCGTGTGTGCTGCAGGAGGTGGTCCGTCAGAAGGTGCGGAGGCAGCTCAGCAAACAGCAGAAGGCGGCACAGAGGAGACGTCTGCAGAAGGGAGAAGCCAACTTGGTGACTAAATCTAGGAGGGACAACCAAAATAACATCAAGTCTAGTATGGAGGGCGCTGACTTCTGGGGATGATCGGAACTGCAGGGATGGGCAGACAGCATTCATGTCAACATGCCTTTTGTGTGGTTAACATGCATGCAGCATGGGTCATCTGTCACTGTTGGAAGAGTTTCTGACCAAGGATGGTTTCTGGAAAACCCAACAAGACTTTCAGGACAGAAGAGCCTGAGAGAGGAATAACGATTTAGATCTGAAGTGAAAACAGTGAATATATTTCCCTGTTAATCACTAGGTGGCTCCTCTCAGTGTATGATGATGGTTTTCTGTTGGAGCTGCTGTGGACTATAAAGCTGTAATCAGTCTATTGTCAGTGTAATTAATTCATTTGACAATTAAACCCTTTATATTTTACTGGTTATGATTTTTTTTGTCGAAAAAATTATGTTTGCCAATGGGCCAGCAGACAGAAATGTAAAGACTTACCCGCAATGGAAGTGTCAAGTTCATTTTCAGTTTGCCCGTGCTGCCGACAGAGTGACTAATGTGGGTGTGGATTTACCAAATGCATGATGGGACCGCTTTTCTTTATGCAAATCTCATTGTTCAAGGGTCTCCGACTATTATGCTTGTTTGAATAGTTTGTTAGCTCCACCCTCCCAGCTGCCAATCAAAAAGTAGAGATGGACAGGCATGTGAGCCACGTAAATGTTGCAGAACACATTAGTGTATTAACCGTAAAAGATTCCAAGTAAAAGATACATACATGTTCACTCTCTCCCCCGACACGTTTTATCAGAGAGTGAGACACTAAAGAGACGAGAGTAGAGAACCTGGGAGCTGAGGAAACGATTTCTGTACGGCTTCTTCTTCAGTGTTTGGTTCATTTATGTAAGAGGCTTTCAGAGAGCAGCTGAATTCAGATCCGAACAATGGCCATTCATATTGAAGAGGGTGAATGGAGCTCAGACTGTGGGCTCAGTGGGCTCAAATTAGTGTGTGAAGTCAAAACTATCCCACCCCCCCACACACACTCCGTGCTGGACAGAATTTTGTCCTGGACCCTGGCATTAGTAAGAAGCAGCTTCTCACAGAGGATTTTATTATTTTCATTTACCTCAAGATGGGGCCTTGTGTCTTCTCTGGTTCCACTCTGCAATTTTGTTCAGGTCTTCAACTCTCCTGTCCTGTTCAGGGATTAGCCAGCTGCGAGGCCAGAGGGGAGGGGCTCAGCATTCCTGCCCTGCACCGCTGTGTGAAAGTGTGTGTGTATGTGTAGAAAGAGTGAGGGGCCCTCTGAGCTAATTGGCAGTGAGGGTTACAAAGGTGGTGTGCTTCAAAAGAGATGCTCACACAGGAGAAGAGAAGTGGCGAACGAGGGAGTGCAGATTTTTGAAATGAGATTTATTTGAAATGTTCCTATTCTGAGCTGTGATGACAATGGCGGTTGCTCATTTCTGAGGACGTCTGCGCTGTTCTGATGGACGGCTCTGGAGAAGCACGCGGGACCTGAGGAGAGCAGGAGTGACGGAGATTCAAGTGGCTGTGGAAGAGGATGGATAATCTGAGAGCGGAGGAGAGCATCATGTCATACCTGTCGCGGAGTGAGACAGACAGCAGCCCCAAAGACTGTGAGTTCAGTTTAATCACTCAGACTGGTAAAAAAAAAGTTTTCTCATTCACATAAATCTGACTTGTATATTTTCTGCAGGGTAACATTTACAACCCAGCATTTATTTGATTACTTTATGTATCGGACAATCAAGACTGATGAATTGTGTCTCCTTGATATAAATGCTGGCCTGTACACTCCATCAGTTCACCTTCTGTGGAGTTCAGCACCGTCCCTCTTCTATTTTCGTGTCCGCCATGTGTGCAGTGAACGTGGTGGCCATGCTCCATAACTTCTGGGAGCAGAAGCAGACGAGTCAATCGAGTGGTTCCCTCAGTGAATCAGGAGCTGCCAGTGGTGGCACAGCCGTCCAGACAGAGAGCTTGCTGTTGTATGAATCCGCACCGTCACCTGGCCCCCCGTACATCTGCTACGTCACCCTTCCAGGAGGGAGTTGCTTTGGGAACTATAAGGTGTGTTTGTCTTCATCAGTGGGACTGAAATAAAGCAAAAGTCCCAGGTTTCATGATGGTTGATAATTGAGGTAATGTTCTTGTCCCGAGTTTATTCTGATGATAAAATTACAGAGAACATAGAAAGTGTAACATCAATGGAAAATGTAATTTAAGTGACCAATATTTTCCAGTCTTTGTATATAACTTGCCGGGGTATTCTTTCAATTTGAGATTACTTCAAGTTGTCAAATTGCATCCGGTCAGCTTCCCTTTGCAGACGTGGGTGTGTGAATGCAACACTTGAAGGCCTTTCTAAATTGATGCTGCCCAGTTTAAATCCCATGATGCCTCTCAATGGGCTCATTGTGACCCTCAAAGCTGCTCCCCGGCTCAGAGCAGGCATGTGATTGGTTATCTGTGAATGCCTCTCATGTCCTGATCTCATTGGTCTCACTTCTGATCCCATGATTAGAAGTAGTGAAGTGTTAAATCGGCATCATTTTAAGAGTGTGTAGCCGTTTAGCCCTGGAATTTCGCTTTGAAGGGACACATCCATTTCCCTTCCTACTCCTCTTGGCGTCGTGACCCTTCATGTCCCTCGTGTTCTCGTCTTCAGGTTTGCGACACTCAGGCGGAGGCTCGGAGGGACGCAGCTCGCGTGGCCCTGATGAACTCCCTCGTGAACGAGCTGCCGTGTCGACGCATCAACCCTCAGTTCATCGCTCAGAGTGTGCGGCAGGCGGCCACACACAGTGCGGTGAGCGTGACACTCACTGTAACCCTGTGCTGTGACCGCACAGAAGAAGAAGGCGTTTCGTCATGAATGTTGACATTTGTCTCTGTACAGGTCTCTACAGAGGATGCGCGTGATTCAAGCACCAGTATAGGAACCTACAGTTTGCTCCTCCACTCCTACATAGGAAAGACAATGCTGGAGTTCCAGGTAAAACAGAAGACTAAACTTTGGAAACTGTTTTCCTTGTATCTGTGCTCGTAAATCATCTGAGGCCATGTGGTTATTGTGTCAAAGATCTATTTAATTCAAAGGAGTCAGGCTTTGTGAAGTGCTTATTTATATTAGGGTGGCTTGAATATACTTGGAGCCCAAATTACAGCATTGCCATTTACATAATTTGGAGTTATTAAGCCAAACATTGCAAAACCAACAACCGCTGGGTGGTAATTCCAGCATACATTGTTGTTATTGGGCTCTCAGACCCCGGCAGGAGAAAATACCTAATATTTCTACCTCAGTGTAAATAAGCACATGTGTGTAGATGGAGGTTTGTTATTAGGAGGAAATGGGTTCATTATGCTTCCAAAGCACATAGGCTCAGAAATGATGGAGAGCTTCCAAGTGATATACACAGTACACCTCCATATGTGCACGAATGCACTGTACATACACTGACACTAATATGCAGTGACACGTAAAAGCCTGCACACACTGCACAGCATCAGTGAATGCAATATGCCTCCAGTGCTTTCTTATGTGTAGCGCTGGTAGCAAACAGAGACTCATAAGGTAGATGCAGCGTGGACAGGTAAATATCATGTCACGTTTTCCATATGTGCCTCATTAGGTCAGTATCAGACTCTCTGTTTAAATCTAATGTCACCAGCTCTTAACACAGGGCAGCTGTTCAGCCAGTGAGGATGAATCCTACCTGGTGCATGGAAATGTATGACATCCTTTCAAACACAGTTTAGGTCATAGACACACTATTGGCCGTCTTAGTCACACACACGTGCACTGAGCTGGTGTGAGGGTTTGTTTTTCAAGTCATTAAGTGAGGAGTTGCCCAATACTTTCGAGTGTGTGTGTGTGTGTGTGTGTGTGTGTATCTACCATGTCCTCACCCACCCATTCTCCCTGTCCTGCTCACTCCCTACCCCAGGAGATGATGACAGTCTTCCAGCTGCTGCACTGGAACGGGACACTGAAAGCACTGCGGGAGAGGCAGTGCAGTCGTCAGGTACAGGCCTTATCTCACATCTCAGTTCAATCTGCAGTTAAAAATGGAACCGAAGAAAGTGAAGTTATTTTAATGAGAGTCCATTTGATGTGTGTTTGAGGTGGTCGGGTGAGGTCGTGCTTTGTGTTGGTAATACCGGTGTCTAGACATTGGTGGCGGCTTATGGGATGTAGGGAATGTTCAGAATCTGTGATGAGTGGACAGGATGTGGAGATTTGTGACTGGATAATTGAGGGGAATTTAGGAGGTGGGGGTCCACAGTGAATCACGGACAACAAGAGAGTGGAGACCAGACTGACAGCAATGAATTGATGGTTTAGAACAGGAGGGGAGAGAGAGAATTGGGTGACAGAGAAAGTCAGCCTGTTTGAACTCATGTTAATCCTCTTTCCTGGTGAAAGTAAACCTTGATGAAACAATAGTGTGACGGCTGCATGGTTTCTTTCCTCCCTCCCAGAGTGTGATTACCTACTACACTCAGCGAGGTCTGGATGAGTACATGCGCAGCAGCATGGCTCTGGATTGGCTCGAGCGGGAGCAGAGGTCACCGGGGCAGCTCGGGGAGGAGCTGCAGGTGGCGCAGAGGGAGCTGGTGCTCGCCCGGCGCCGGGGCATCGAGCTGCGCTTCTACAAGGAGAAAACGGAGATTCTCGGCCTGGCTCTGAGTCAAGCTTACAGTGTTCACGCGCCGGAGGCCTCGAGCCCGATTCAGAGTCACACCCACGAGCATGAACAACTTCCTTTACACGGTATATACAGCCCGGAAACAGAAGCTCGCATCACACCGCCCTGCAGTCCATCACCAACCCTTCATAAGAACACAGAGCAAACACTCTGGCAACACCTGGCCTCCAGCAGTCCTTCACTTTGCTCACCGCAGAATTATGGGACATTAAAAAGAATGAAGAAGAAGAAAAGAGAGGATGGACGATAAAAACCTGCCGCTGGGAATGTGAGAGAACAGAACATATTCAGCAAGCTTGCTGTCTTCAGGTTTATTTCATTGACAGCTTCACAGTATTTTGTGTATTTGTGTATTAATGGTGCTCTAATGTCATTAACACACCTTTATGCCTATGTTGCCACTTTAACCTCCAGTAGTGAGGCAAATGGTTTAAATCCCGTAGTATCGATGTAGTTGTTGTACAATAATTATTATTATAACAATCAAAAGTACTGAGTAAACTGTTCAACTCATATTTACTGAATACTAAAGAGAACACATTATAAAGGGAAACATTTTGCTTGTGTCTTAACAAAGTAGAACATTGGAGAATATTATTTATACCAATTTTAGATTATTGTTGTATTGTTGTATCAGAGTTGGTTGAAAGGGACTTTTTGACTCTTTGTCTCTGTCCATCGTTGTGTCTGTGAGGGAGACTGGTGTAGTTTCACTATGTCCTGATGGTCCTGGATGAACATCTGGATCTAACAGGGAGACCATAGGATTATTAATGACTGATTATTGTCTGTTGCCTGTGGCTGGTTATCACCACCTCTCTCAGGGTACGCACCTTCTCCAGCTGTTTCTCCGTGTCATTCATCTCGACCCCTTCTTCTCCCTCTAATTCGCCACCTATCGTTTCATAGAAGTTGAGAGTCGCCATCTTCATCTGTCCCAGGAGGAGTATTTTCTTTGCAGCAGTTTCCTGAATGTGGTTCCACTTCCTTTCCTGCGTGAAGACAGGGACAACTGAGGGACGTACAAGGACTCAGCGTCCCTTGATCTGGTGCATATGACTCAGGATGATGTGTGGTACCCAGATCAGAGCTTCAGAGCGGGTCTTGTCCAGCCGGGCCTGGAGCTGGCACAGCTGGTTGCTCCTTTGCAGCTGGAACATTTCCTGCTGGTTATCCAGAGCTGCGAGGGCTTTTCTCTGCTGCTCTACCTGCTCCGACGCCTCCCTCTCCCTCTCACAGAGCTGCTCTCTCAAGTGCAGCTGACTCTCCAAGTTATCCGCCAGCAGCTCTGCATCTTTGAACTGTGACACACACACACACACACGCTGGAGGTATGTTCACTTTGACCGGCCCCCTTAACTGTATTGGTTAAATCAAATGTTTCTTGTAAAAACCTTCACATTAAATTAGTTACCTCAGTCATTGTCACCATCTGCTCCATGATGTCCCTGTACACAGAGTGTCTCTGCACCTGATAGTCCAGCAACTGTTTCTTCTGCATCAGTTCAGCCGTCTTCTCTTTTAATGTCTCTATCTGTCTGTCCTTCTGAAGAGCCTCTCTCTTCTCCCGCTCTGCTTTCTCCAAAGTTTTATCTATATCTTCCTCCTGCTCAGAGGGTCACAGAGGGGGTTTTAGTTTGTTGGGCTGATGTCATTGGACACAGCTCCGCAGGATCAGTGTGATATATGCTTCTCTGCTGTACCTTCAGGAACATGTCAAAGCTCAAGTGTAGCTCCTGGGCTTTGTTGTAGCCCTTTTGCACCTCAACTATCCGCTTTTGCAAACTCTCCAACGTCTTTATAAAAACACACAGAAATGCATTAGTTCATGCCAACAGAAAGATTTTATTTTACATTACTTACAAAAATACTAAAGATATGTTTATTTGTTCTATAAACATTATGTTGTCAGGTATTTCTGGTCTCAAACTCGGTCAGTCCTTTAATGGATGAAGAATAAACCTCCAGCTGTCAGTTCCTCACCCGTTCACGCTCCTCAATCTCATCTTTCAGCTGCTCGTCCTCTTGGCGTTTGTTCAGCAGCTCAAAGATTGCAGAACTTCTGTCAAGTGCTCTTGCCATCACTGGGCTGAACACAAAGAGAAAAAAAGAGAAAGGGAGGGGGGACGGTAACCTTACTCATAATGAAAGAAAATCCTGACACACACACAGATACACACACACTGCGTTAACTCACCATGAAAGCTGCTGATCACCGATGTGCTTGGGAAGACTCATGACTCCACTGTGTTTGGGAGAATATCTCGAAGTTTGAACTCTTCCGCCTCTTTAGCTGATCAAACTTTTTGTAAACTTTCGATGCGCGTGCGCGTCCAGCGTTCCTGCTTGCCGTCACCATGGCAACACAAATCAGGATCGTTTAAAGGTGCAAAGCCACGTTTCTACGACGGAGTATTAGAAGGGCTACATTGAAAAAAAAATGTCACAGACTTCGAGGATTAAGTCTTACATTTACGAGGATAAAGCCGTAATTTTACGAGAAGCACCTCCGCATGTGTAGATACACTACACTAGAGAGATAAATAGATAGAACAATAAAGTACTATCTATCTATCTATCTAGTGTCGACGCTGGACCTCGGTTCACTCATATCTTAATTATCAGTGAGATTGTTTCTTGACAAACTACAAAACTCCTCCGAATGGTCCGCTGCTAAATCCACCGTCAACATTGCAGTCGACCACTTCCAGCTATTTCCCCTTCTGCGTAAAAGATTCATTTTTTTTTTGTATGTTCGTCTCGTAATATTATTACTTTAATCTCGCTATTTTACGACTTTAATCTCGTCAATTTACGACTTTACAATAAAACAGTAACATAAACTACAGAGAACTATAGAGAAGAACAGAGGACACTAAAGAATAAATACAGAATCAAAACTACAGAAGAAAATGAAATTAAGTAGGTGGCGGAAATGGCGGATGCCAGCTGCCAATCAGACCAACAACAAAAACAATAACAACAAAAAATCGACAGTGAAACGTTTAATTCAAACTCATAAATAACGTCAAGTGCCCGTCTGGATTTGGCTCTGCCAGCTTGCCGTAGGGGAGGTGGAGTAGTCACGTGGTCAGATATCGCGATCGCGGAGTACATGGAACAAACAAAACAAATGACAGCTGACCAGCAGAGTGGACGAGCACCGCCTGTCAGCCGCCTCGACGCGTGGAAATCTCATGTTGACAATGTCGGCCACGACACGGAAGCGACGCTAGAGCCGCCGACGGATTCATAACGAAGGAGGAAAGGCACACTGACAGCTAGCCGCTAGCTTAGCTTAGCCTTCGCAGGGCTTCAGTGGTGGACTTGGTTTTTCTAGAAATGTGTTGTGTGTTTACGCTAACATCCATGCTAGCTGCTGCCTTGCTGTTCTCCGGCGGTGACTCCTCTCAGCGGGTTTTATTTACGGACCCTGACCGCGTTTATCTGGAAACAACAGCAGCCTCCAGCTGGTTATCATAGGAAGCAGCCAGCTCACTGCCCCAGCTTCTTTATTATGGTGGATACTTGTTTAGGCGTGGACGGCACACATTCTGTATGTGAGAGACCCGTAGTTCCGCTGCATGCCAGTGTGATCTGACGTGTGGGGGGAGATGGAGGCTGTGCGACCAAAGAAGACCAGGGCCAAAACCAGCGGAAAGTCACAGGTGATTTAAACCAAGTCCTTATCGCTCCTTCTTCACTTTCTGCTCCACTTTTCTGTCTGTCTAATGGATGACAAGGGATCAAACACAAAAACAACTCAAGAGTATGCTTTCCTATATACTTTTACATTTTTCAAAATTATTTCTTCAAAATATGTGAGCTACGCATAAAAATAAAACAACAACACAGGGGATCACTGGCCCATTGTGTGATATGTCATGGTTGACTTTTTTGCCCCTTAGGCCGCAATAACTCCTCTTTCATCAGATGCCCTTTGTCACATGTAGAAAACTAGGGCATTGGTGGTATTTTCATTTATTTGTCAGGTCATCATGACTTGTTTGGTGAATTGTAAATAAAGATGAGATAAGGAGATCAATAGAAATCTATAGTCCCAATTGTTTTTTTTGTTTCAGAGATGATGTCCACATGTATCCCTATTTGAAATCTTTGAAGCCAGAGTTAATAAGGATTACCATTTTATTGTCTTGTGTCTACAGTCTACCAGAAAGCAGAGGCAGACAGAGGAAAAAAAAACAGCCGCCATTCCTCCAGCACTGTGTGATGAGGCCTCCACCTCTGACTTCACTGACATCCCCCTCAGTCTGCCCTATCAGGAGCCAGAGGAGGAGCAGCAGGAGCCTGTACAGCCCCCTGAGATAACAGCACAGCTGTCAGATGTGCCCTCTGACAAACAGAAGAGCTCCTCTTCACAGACCGTATCCGGGTCTGTGTTAACTCAGACTTTACAGTCAACTCTCAGCTTGTCCACAGTGACGTCACAGGGTGCAGGGCACCTGAAGGAGTCCGATAATGAGAAAGATGACAATAACAGAGTTCAGGAGGCTGAACTCCAAGCTGTGCCACACACCACTGAGCTGGGAAAAGAACAACAAGGCTGGAATCAGCCTTGCACTGAAACTCAGTTTGAGGTTCCAAGTGCCCCTGCGCTGTACCCATCTCTTCCTTCCCTGGAGGAGGGTCCTGTGATGCAGTTCATTGTGCAAACTGTGAAAAATGCTGCAAAGGGACCTGCAGTGTTGGCACTTCCTGAGCAGGAATCTTCTCCTCCAAGTTTGGAGCCTCTGAAGTCCGTGGCCGAAATTTCCAGGCGCAAACTTTACCCAGAAATTCCCAAGACAGCTCCAGAAATTCAGGTACTGTCCATACTTAAATAAAGCGTGAGTTCTACCATGAATACAGTCTGAGTGCAGTTGGTTAAATTGTTTATAATTGTTTAAATAACACCACGGTATTGCAAGATGACAATCTTTTATATCTTTCAACCTCAAAGGTATAATTCTGATGCCAGGGCTTTATAATTTGAGTTTGTAGCTTTTTAATGACATCACAATTTCCCCTGAGAATCAAAGATAATTTTTAAATAGGTCAGAAACTGTAATTCCACAAAATTCATATTAAAGTTAATAGCTAATTTTATGTGTCTATTGAGTGACTGTGGGTCAAGAAGGTAGAGGTTGGTGCTTCTATTTCCAGCATCTCAAATCTGCATTCCAGTGTGTCATTGCACAAGATACTGATTCATTCTGACAGTACTATATCAATGAAGTTCACTAAGTTGAATTCTTATTTTCTTATTTTCTGTATGGTAAGTTACTCATTCAATGAAGTGAAAACTATCATATCTGTTTCATGATCTTCTATTGATATGGAATATTCCTTGTGTTTTTCCTCTTCCAGCCATTCTCACAGGAGCAGCTGCTGGTGTGGGAGCAGGGTGGAGGTTTGAGAGTGTGGTTAGAAGGTGTCGAAGTATGTGCAGCCCAGTTCTGTGCCCTGGCCCGACAGGAGAACCACGAACTTACTGAACTGCTTCAGAATTACTGGCGCTGCCGCAGACAGCTGACCCAGTCTCACACACAGCTACACACACAGTCGTCAGACTGCAAGAGCACACAGAACCGACTCTGGAGCTTCAGAGATGAACAGCTCACACTTCAGGTAAGAAACGAATACATTTTACAGACCTGTAATGCTTATAACACCTTCAATTTGATTCTCCCCCGCAGGGTGTGTGTGCAGACCAGTCTAAGGTGTGCGGGTACCACCGCTTCCAGCAGGCGGATTTCAGTCAGAGTGTGTTGGCAGAGCTGAGCAAACTGTTCGAAGCCCGCAGTGAGCTGCTCCATCAGAAGGTGGCGCTGCATGCTTATACTGCTCTGCTGTCGCGCCTACAGGTGGAATCCTACTTGTATCGTCTCCTGAAGGGTGAGAGAGAGCGTTATGAATTACGCTTGCCCTGAAGTAGCCAATCATGCATCCCATGCATTCGTTTTACTAATGTTACGTGATGTCACCTCACCAGTGTTGTCTCCTCTCTTTATGTTTTTAGATTGTTATGGCAGCCAAACCCAGCCTTGTTCTCTTCAAAACTTGAAAGAGGCCATAAGTGTCCTGTTTAGCTTCACACGTAGAGTCCTTGATGACACACAGTTCCAAACAGACATCCATCACTGGCTCGAGAGATTGGTATTCACACGGACCAAATTTCTTACCTAATGTTCCAGCGGTTGAAATAATGCTGTTATGTTCACAAGGCTCTGGTCCACTCTGCAGGTGGCCATCCTGCTGCATATTGGAGGGTCAGGAGAACATCTTTTCCTTTTGTGCCATCTTCTCTGCTGTCCTGCTGGAGTTGGAAAGTGGTCCACACCCTTCCTTCAGGTTAGCGATGTGTTGTGTTGTATTCTTTAGTTCAGTAGTAGTGTTGGGATAGAGATGGCTGGAGTTTTCTTTTTTTTCTACCACAGATTCAAGTTTTGGGAAATGCCTGTGGAGTGCAGCACTTTATGCAAGCTTTGGCCATCCTGATGTCACCTTCCAGGTAAGTTCAAAAGCCCTTTGACAGAGAGTCGTTTTTAACCTACTGAATTTGAATTGTCCACTACAGGTTTAAGATTGTTTTCACATGGGAATCCAAGTTTTACAACCTCATATCTCTGACCAGTGGCTTTTCTGTTTGAAATCAGACACCGTGCAGAGTTCCTGGGTCATATGAAGCCATGTGAGAATCAGAGCTCCTCCACTTCTGAACCCGAGTCAGGCAACTGGACTCTAGTGGACGAAGGTGGTGAGGAGGTAAGTGTTGGAACAGAATTTTTCCGTTCCAAAAAAAAAAAAAAAAAAAAGCCTCCACAGTTTGAAAATCGAAAAATATCCAATGTATGAAAATGAGATTCTAGTTTCTGTGCTGAGTCAAATTTAAAGCTGTTGGATGAACACTTGTTTGTCTGCTTGTTTGTCTTAAAACCTCAGCTGCTGCTGTTACTTAAGTGTTACTTAGGAACCACTTTGTTTTGAAGAAACATATTTTTCAGGACATTTGAAGATACTTTACTTTAATTTGTTCGTGCATTGGTCTGCAAATATTAAATAATGAGGTTGATGGATTTTCTTTATATATCCTGTCATTTACTCACATAACCTACCGCTCTCTTGTGTTTAGGATGAGGATCCAGACAGCAGCTGGCTGCTGCTCTGTGAGGAGGACCTGATCTCCTTTCTGACCCAATTCCCCTTCCAGCAGCTCTACTCACACATGCTCGGTATGAGCAAGCCAGGTACGTGGCTCTGTCCATCCTTCAAACTTTGGTACAGAACACTGTTTGAACTGACAGATTGCTCTGTTTCCAGGTGTGTATGAGCCCCAGGCCTACTCCAGTCAGAAGATGATGCGGGTGTTTGCCTTTGCTTCCTCTCTCATCGAAATCCTGGCGCTCGGTCTTCAAACCTACAACAGAGCGCGATACAGACAACTGGTCAAACGAATAGGGCACATCATACGGTCAGTCCATGCTCGCACACAAGGTCACAACACTAATACCATCAGAAGATCCATGACATTAAAGCCGGTGTTCTTTGGTTTCTTTCATCTCCTTCAGAATGACAGTGTGTTATGTGAGTGATCACTGGGCCCAGTATGTGACTGTGACTGGTGCAGCTGGATCCAGCACTCATGTGCACTCTCTGCCTTTGGACAAGCTGCAGCTGGAATATGATCATCTCTTCCTCAGAGCTGTTTTACATGTACTCAGAAACAAAAGGTGATGAGTTGGCCTCATGTTTACAGCTTGACTGTAAAAGGTCCACTTTGTGGTTTTCTATATTTCTATTGTGTTGTCCCCTCTCACAGGTTGGGCATTTGGTTGTTTATGTCTGAGATGCCCTACGGCACTTTGTCAAGCTCAATGCTGTGGAAGGTGCTTTACGTCATGCAGAGCGCAGAGACAGCAGGACAAGGAACCCTCAGCACTGCTCCTGACACACACTCCTGCATTCAGTCTCTCAGAGGTAACAGCCACACACACTTCACCTGCACAGACTATAGTTTTTCACCTAAGAATGCTAACGTCACAGGTGTTAAGATGCAACACAAAAATGTCCTGATCAGATTGAAAGATGTCGGTCTTTGTCACAGACCCTGAGCACCAGGTGAGATTTGAGCAGTGGCTGTGTGAGGTGAACAGCTCTGACGGTATCTCCCTCCTCACTGCACTGGCACACATGGCTACACCGACTCAGCACTGTGACCCCACCTTCATCACCACTATCACTGTGCTGATTTACCAGGTAGGTAGATGTAGCCTGAAATACTAGAACAAGTGTTTAAAAGACTTGTTCATATTCATTACCCTGTTCCTTTGGATACCAAACGTAAAGTGCCTTCTCTTTTTTGTTTTCTCCTCAGGTGGCTTATGTGAGCACGTCTACCAGAGAAATATACTCTAAGGTGGGCAGGGAGTTGCTGGCCGCAATAGCAGTAGCCCATCCTTATGTTATTTCTGTGCTTCTGGAAAAACTCAGAGAGACAATACAGACCGTGGGAATGGTCAGTATTACGATTCTATGCAAGTAGTTCTGTATTCATCAGAAGAACCTGTCGTGTACTCAGATGTCTGTGTGTTTTGTTTGTGTTAGGTGGCTCTATACCTGTGCAAAGAGCTGCCCCTGAGTCTGTGGCAGCCACGGCCGGAGGAAATATGTGTGATCGGAGCCTGGCTGCTCCATCATCCTCTCTCTGCTGTGGAGAACCGGCTGGCCTGTGTTATTCTGGAGGGTCTGAACTGGGGCTATGCACAGGTAGTGATCAATAATTGAATTCTTGAGAGTCTCAACAACACAGTAGTGAGTTTGTAATGAACTAAACTTGCTTTCTCTCGCAGGATGGCTCCTTGGCCCTGTCTTCATCTCTCCACAGTGAAGTGGCTCTGCTGGTGGCCGAAGCTTATCAGATGTACCTTACTGACAAACCATACAGTGGCCTCATATCTGAGGGAATCAAACAGGTGCCATGTCTAACACATGTATCCAAACTGACCCTCGCTTCTTCCACAAATTTTACTTTCCATTTCCTCTCCCCAGGTGTCTTACCTAGCCAGCGTCCTTCGTCTGGGGGTGTCGCCCGAAGCATCCTTCAGTCAGTGGGCGTGGCAGCTGCTGTTAAGACTGAAGCTCCATGGCAATGCTCAGAGACCAAAAGAAGCCTGGTCTGTTCCTGCTTTGGCATCCAACCCACCTCCAGAGCTAACGCACACTCCCAGCATGCATTCTGTTCTCAGGGCTGTAAAATCAGGCATCCCAATTGGATGCTACCTTTCCATTGCCATGACAACCGTGGGACACAGGTTTGTACTTGAACTTACAGGAAATTTATGGATGATTTTCCTGTTAAATTTAATTGTATTGACGTTAATGTCCTTTGATTTTTTTCAGCCTTGAACACTTTTGTACTGATGGAGTCGGGCTGTTGAAGAATCTGATTCAGTCTCGACACCTGAAAGCTGCCGTGCATCTGCTGGACAACATACTACCCCCAACGTACCCACTGAGCTTTTACCTGCTCAACAACTCTCAGTAAGACAGATGCACCTTTTCAAACACAGCCCATGATAAAACCAGAAATAAAGGTCATTACTATATCAGGGACTGTATCTCACTCACACTTATTGGCGTCTCTACTGTCGTCCTCAGGTTTGTAAGTTGTATGCAGCTGTTCCTGCAGTACGACAGCGTGTGTCCTCAAGGTGTGACACAGCAGGTCACTCACCGGGTCGCACCACTTCTCACAGGAAACACATACGGAGACAATGTCAGGCTGCTGAATAGTGTCATTCAGGTCAGTCAGTATCCTATAATGATTAGAAGACAGATGGAAAATGCTATTATTAAATTAGTAGGTGTGGAGGAAATGTATTAACAGACGTCTTTCTGTATGTAAGTATCAAGTCTTGCTGCCTTCATTTTTTATAAACTGTACAACAAATGGCCTTTTAATTGCTGATACAGGTTTCAGTCACTTAATCACAAATACAGGAAAAGGGCATCAAACGCCATTTTGTCAGAACGTTGTTTACATCCTCTACAAGTCAAAGATGACATGTATTACTTTATCTTGCAGAGTCACGTTGGGGAGAGTTCACAGCCTGGTCGCGTCGGACCTGCAGCAGTGCTGGAGTTTTGGGTAGGGATTCTGACTCAGCAGAACCTGTGGTACCGAGACAAAACCATCCTGTTCCTCATGGATCAGATCTGCTGTGCTGCGTTCACGCACCACCAGGAGGAATGTGTGCAAAAACTGCTCTACCAACAGCATAAGGTATGTACAAATTTTTTGGGACTTTCCTCTGTCCCCAAGGTTCAAAAGTATGGTTTTATTTTGTTGTTGTAAATTGCCTTTGCCATCATTATTAAGATAAATATTACAACAATTTAAAATGAATTTACCATGACAGAAAGAAGAAGAGTATCATAAATATTGTATTGTAAAGCAGAAATCATTTAATGTTTATTGACAAGGTTTCCATCCTCCAACTTGAGGTCATTATTGCCACTTATGAAGAAGAACATTCACAGTGACATTAGTAATTTGTGTAATTTTTTCCATTTTCATACCTCATGCAGAATGCCTTGGGTTACCATGGAGATCGGGGTCTGCTCTCCTCTCTAGTTGGCTGGATTGCTGGAAACGCCACACCCTCCTTCATAGAGGGCCAATCCCTGAGTGCAGAGGTAAAGCTCCCCAAAGTGCCATATTAGCAAGTACGGAGGCTTGTATCAGGAAAGCAGCCTGTGCTGAGAGACTGTGTGTTGTGTGTTTACAGGTTTGGTTTGCTTGGCTGGTGCTAAACATGGAGGGAGTGTTTGAAGAAGATTCTCAGCTGAGGCGCTGTGTTGAACATGAGCTCCTGTCAGAGCCAAGCATCTCCCCAGAACAAGCCTTAAAGGTACACACAGCTGCATACTTTCTTTTTACATACACTACTGAAGACAATGAGCAGTATCATGGTGTGTAGTTCGGTCTACTCCAGGCTCATGATGCTGGGAATTTAATGTAGCTGGTGTTAACAGTGTGTTTGTGTCCGAGCCAGAGGGTGCAGCAGAGGCTGAAGTTGCCAGTAGCCCCATCTCTGCAGAGGCTGCAGGTGTACCGGTGGGCGTCTCAGGCTTTAGTCACACCCCCCGATCACCCACTCCTCCCTCTGGTCTGGCAGAAGTTCCTGCAGCTCTTCCTCAGGCAGCCTGGGCCTGAGTATGGGTACACAAACATATATATCTGTTGTAAACCAGAGAAACCAGTACAATACGCATGCGCGTCAGCCATGTTTACACCTGTCTGTGTATGTTGTCCACCAGGCTTGCTGCAAGTGGATGCATCGGGCGAAGGTTCTTCCAGGCTTCATCTCATGCTGCGTTACTCAGAGATTTGAGACAGAGAATACAAGTGGTGTCAGACTTCCACCATGCTGCTAGTCAGGCCCTCCGGGTGCCTCCGCTACACACACCCTCATCAGACAGCCAGGGTGACGAAACCCCTGACAATCCCCATCCCCCTTACCTCACCTCTCCTCAGCTTCACACAGAGCTGGTCAGGTAGGTCTCTCGCGCTTAGACATCCAAACGTTAGTGTGTTTACAGGGTTTCAGATCTCAGCTGACCGGTTGTCTGTAGGTTGTTCGGTGTATTTGCTGTGTGGTTGGATGACGAGACTCTGCAGAAGCAGGAAGTTTACATCCCCTCCCTTCCTGCAGAATATGAGCCTCACAGACTGGCACAGGTCATGCAGCGACATGAGGTAGGTGATATGTCTTATTGTTTATCTTTTAATGTGTGTTCATGTATATATAGTTACTGATTTGTGTGTTGTTCTGTAGGAAATGTGGCTAGAGTATGTGGACCAGGAACGTCTGCAGTATGATGAGAGGGAGGTTTTGTCTCTGTGGGAGAAGGTGCAGTCTGAGCCAATGTTCCTACAGGGACAAAGCCCCGGCTTCACTGACTACACCAGCACCAACAACGGTACAAACCTTAAACACACATACAAGTCATAAAGCTAGCTGAGGCTCATATACTGTAGTTCCTAGCAAAAATAACAACAAAATAAAAATTTCCCCTCTGCAATTTCTTCCTGTTTGCATGAAAAATACTTTAATTAAGGTTTCCAATCATTTAAACCTGTGCTGTGCGTGCAGCTCGGCAGCGTATCTTGTCCAACCTGCAGAAGCATCCAATACCTCATCCAGCTCCAGAGCTGCAGCAGCAGAAGGTCCCAGTGGCCGAGGTACCAACCACCTGCTTCACTGACCCGAAAGCTGCTGCTGATCTACTGCAGCAGGACCTCTGCATTCTGCAAGACCGGGCTAGGTATATGGACATCATCATCATCATGATCATCATCAAGATCATATCAGTGGCACAAAATTTGTACATGTATACAGAGAAGGCACCATATTTGTTTGAACACACACACTCATACATACATACATTTCTTCATAGGATTGCAGTGGCATGTGAAGCCCAGCAGGTGGCGATGGAGCAGGAACTTTTGGAAAGCCTCCCTCTGCTGTATAAGAACCGATCAGAGCAGGTCACCATGGCCCTGGAGTGTAAAGGGAAGGGAGGGATGCCGTGCCAGGGATCTGCAAACATCACCGTCACAGTACAGCCACTAAAACTGCATATTTCTACATCACGATACCACTGTGAAGTCTTTGCTACGGCTGTTAATCTGTGTCTGTGTGTGTCTTTGTGTAACCTCATAGTGCGAGTGTGTGCAGAGACAGGAGGCTGTCCAGAATCAGATAACGTCACTGCGCAGGGACATAAAGAAAATCCAAACCGACGCCATGGCTCCTCCTCCTAAAAGTCTGGCGCAGGCTGCAGTTCACACTGAGAACTTTATCACGTCAGTATTGAAGGATTCCGCTACACCACAGTAGAACACATCCGGGAGATTAAGTCACGGGGGTTTAACTTGGATGTGATGTATAATTATGTTCGCAGAGTGCTGGTGAATATGTACAAGGCTCAGAAATCTCCTGCGGTGCAGCATGTTGGCGTGTCAGCCTTTTACCAGGTGGTCTCCTTTGTGTGCGAGGACACTCTGCGACATCCCCCAACACGCCAGTACCTCTCCTCATGTGTGGAGATACTGGGGCAGGTGAAAGAACAAAGACTTACAGATGAGTACAGTATAGAACTGGTAAAAGGAGGCACATTCATAAAACTGTCTTTGCATGTAGGTGTTTATCCAAGGCAACGCAGATGAGTGTGGTCGTGTCCTGAAGACCATCCTGGAGCAGCGGCGTCTTTGCCCCCTAATTTCTCCCTTCTTCACCCCCAACGCTGCACCCAGCCAGCTCGTCTTCCTCTACCAGGACGTGGTGACGTCCCTCCATCTGGACAGCGCTGACGTCATTTTCATGCTCCTCACCAAGGTCAGTCCGCACACAAATACGACACGCTGAAGAAAAATATTCTGTGATTCTACAGTCGTCCAGTTACAGCAGCATCTTCCACCCGCAGTTTGACTTGTCCCAGTGGCTGAGTGAAGCCCATCCAGTGTTTTCGGAGAGAACCCGCTTGCTGGAGTTGATCCACGGAGCTCTCTGTGTCTGCGGCAGAGACCCTGAGCCCGAACTTCTCACACCTTTTCACCTTTTTGCCAAACACTGGACTTGGCTGCTGCGCCACCGTTTCCCTGATCACTACAGTGACTGCCTGCGTCTCCTTATGACCAGTAAGAGTGCGTGCGTGCGTGCGTGCGTGCATGTGTGAAGCCACAACTTGACTCATCATTTACTCAAATATCCTTTCTAAATAAACAACACACAATTAAAGGGTGTTAGAGCACTTTGGGGCTGCTTTGATAAGTGATTCAGAGGAATCGCTTTCATCCATCTCAAAGAACGCCTCCTCATCCACGAACAAAATAAAAAATAAAGTAATGAATGTCATTAGCTGAATCTTTCCCTCAGTTTACAGGCTCATGTCTGCATTATTAATGCACTATTTGATGGTAATAATGTAACACCGTGAGATGAGATGCATGCTACAAATAGATCCATGATCCAAAAGCTCATTTATAATTTTATATGAAGAATATTGATTGGAGAGTTTTGGTGTGCGACTTCTTTAAAAATGTTATTTAACCTCACCAGGTTCATCAAACCAATTACTGAGTCCAGAGTGCTGGAAGGTGACTCTGCGAGTGTTGGGCTGTTTGCCTCCATCCCGCAGCTCCAAGAGTAAAGCCGAACAAGCCCTTAGCACCCCCGATGTCCCCGGCCGTGCTGTTGGGCCCCAAGTGTCTCCGTACAGATCCACTGTCAGCCTCTCTCCTCAGCAGGTAACTCATGTTTATGTTGCTTATATTAGATTCAGATACCTCATCTAGGAAAAACGAAAAAGGTGTGTACTTAAATAAAAATGAGCCATCAGATCATTTGGTCTACAACTGTTTGCAGGTGAGTCAGAGAAAAGATGTGACATGTTTTGGGGAAAAGCTTTGACTTTAGCCTTCTCTTCTGAGCTTTTCCATGATTTACTCTAGCTGAATAAAAACGTATTAATAGAATAATATTAATTGTCAATCCAACAATGCTGTGTTGTTGTTTTGGCTGACAACAGGTGGATGAGACAGTGGAGTGGCTCAGTGATTACTTTCTGCGGAGTCGTCTCAGTAAGCCAGACCTCCGCAGCTTCGGCCTCTACTCTGCCTGGACTCCGTACATCACTGATGTCGTTTGCCTCTGGGATCATTTGATTACCTGTCTAATCAACGTGCAGTTCAGCAGCTGTGCCAGAGAGTCTGTGGGCAGCAGCAAAACAATGAAAGGTAAAAAACTAATGTCAGCCTCCACTGATTTCAATCTTTGTTTTGTGACTATTTTGTTATTGTTAGCGTTATTGTTGTCTCTTCCATTCTCACAGCTCTGCAGGACCTGCACAGTAAGATTGTGAAGTTATTCAAGCCATGGATCTTTCCTGTGGACACAGATGACAGCAAGTAAGAGTTGCACAAGCTTGAGAAATCGATGGTGGAAAGTGAGACATAGACACAGTCGATTAGTTTATCTTTGAAGCCAAATTAAACACAAACAAGACACAGCACAGAGAAAACTGTGAAGTGAAATGCAGCCAGAAGTTTGTGCAATGTTAATATCTGTGTTTCTTTCTCTCAGTAATCTCAAATGTTACCCCTGGCTGGAGACTGATGCGAGTGCAGCAGCCAGTCTGGTTGGTCTGTACGCTCAACTCACTGACACGCTGCACCACAGATTCCGAGGTGGGTCCCCAGAAGTGCCGTGTTCGTACACGAGTGCTGCTCTACTTTGTTGCCTGGGCTGTTGAAGTTATTTTTAACGTGCATGTGCTGGTGCGTTGCAGATCGCCTGCTTCCGAGTCAGAGAGGGCCTCTATGGCTTTGTATGATGCAATACTGTGAGAGCTGCACCTCGCCCCGGACACCCGAGTACCTGCTCTACCTGTACCACACACACCTCCGCACCCTGCCCTGGAGATACCTGCACCCTGACACTCAGCTCATGGAGCAGCTCTTCAATGTGAGATACTCTACTCCACAATTGACCCCCCCCCCCTCACACACACAAATAAGAAGTACATACACACACACACACACCACACTGATCTAGACATTCATTACACTGGGGAGCTTGTTAATTTGAGTCCTTGGTGCTGGGCCTCAGGTCCTAATATTAGCCTGACTTCACATAATTATACTCAACACCCTGTTCCTATACACGGGAGATTCACATGCCTATGTACCATACAGCATGTGAAATAATGAAATGATATTAAACAAAAACAAACAAGGTAGGTGTAGCCACGGATCTTAATGTGTAACCGAAAAGGTACAGAAGTTAGCCAGAGGAGGAAAATGGGAGGCGAGCCATCTGTTTTGATTAGTCAAACAAATATATGCATACACAGTCATTGGAGAGTGAAGAGGCTGATTTGTGTGTAGGTTTGTGTTTGTTTTGTTTATTTTCCCCCGCCTGTGTGTCTGCAGGTGGAGAGAGGAAGTCCCAAGAGCTGCTTCTTGTTTATAGGAGAAGTGTTGTGTGGGGTCAACTGGCTCAGCGTCCTGAGTGACCACTTACAAACACCTCCTGCGTCCATTATGTATCCAGACACGCAACCTCAGAAGGAGTCACACGCCATGTTGGTCTATCTGCTGTACATGCTGGTGTTTCTGGCAAAGGAGGAACAGCTCCTGAGTCAACAGGTGGGTGCACACCGTGTAAGTTACAGGCTCAGTCCTCTTTATTCTTTCTCTAATTCTTCAGGGTCTCTCCTCCTCCTCCTCTACCTGCAGGACTCCCCTCTGCTCAGTCTCTTGGTCCAGTCTTCCTCTCTGCCCTGGCATCAGCTGGACCTGTCCTCATACCAAGGCATTCTGGGCTATGTCAGTACCCACTACCCCCCCTCTGTGCTGCTCAGCACTGAATCTGCCCCTCAGCTGCTGCTTAAATCACTGCGCAGCGCTGCCGGGCTCCACCCGCTCCCAGATGAAGCTCCACACCGGGTGAGACAATAAAGTATCATAACCCTCTAAAGTTCTGTTATGTCTCTGTGAGAACACTGAATACAGAATCAGTGGGATTTCAGATTAAGAAATGTCAGAAAGGTAAAACTGTAAAACCTTGATAAATGTTGCTGATGTAGCATTATACTATACCCAGGGCTGCTCTGAGATGCAGCATGGTGTTTTTCTTTATTTGAAAAATAGCCTTGCTGTCAAGACTTTAGAAGGGAAAAGCTTTAAAAAGGCTTGAAAAGCTGTGGAAATAGATGCACTCAGCATAAACCATGATCTCGTTTCCTCTGTCAGGAGGAGACGCTGAAGGCTGGAGCGTACGTGTGCTGGTGTGTGCAGTCTTTGGTGACTCTGGAACAAGGAGGCAGCATCACCCTCAGCGGCCTGGAGGCTCAGCTGGAGACTCTTCTGGAGAGCATCGTTACATTCAACCCACCAGGTGAGTTGTCCTAATTGTCCCCACGGAGCACCCATGGAGCTCCAACCACCTGGATACAAGTGCACTGAGCAGCCCAGTCTGCGGTTTGACTCTTGGACAGCTGGGTGTCGCCACAATCCCTGAAGAAATATTCAGAATTCCCACACCTATATATTTTTCCTTCGTAGACACAGGCTTGGAGCAGAGACACATGGCGTTCTGCAGCCTCTTCAGCAACAGCCTGACTTTGCTGAATGGCGTTGGCGTCTCAACTGGCGAGGCGCTTGCGGCCCATGTCATTACCTGGCTGGACAGGAAGGGGAGGGGTTTTCCTATTCTGCCACTTCTCACAGCTTGCGCCCGTTGTCTGGCATCAGTGCGGCACATGACGCGCATCATGGAGGCGTCCATCACTGCGTACTTCAACCATGGTAACTACAGCATCAGTGTCGTGTTGCCTTAAACAGCGTTGCTTAAAGAGGAATGCGTTATTCAAGTCTTTGCAGGATTTTCTTTGCTCCTAGAGCTCTCTCTTGAATTATCTCCTTTTTATACAATTAAATGTGACGTCAAGGGTTCATACATTTCTCCTCCCACTGTCTGTGTTTCTTCGTGTTAAGCTGATGAGGAGTCCGTCGGTTGGGGACCCGTGTTGGCGTCGCTGCAGGTCCCTGAACTCACGGTGGATGACTTCCTGTTTGAGAGCCACTCAGGAGGCAGCTTCCTTACGCTCTATGCATTCATCCTACAGCGCCTCAACTCTGAATACACCGCAGCCAACGAGACACGCACTCTGGCTCTAATTAACACATGGACCAATCAGGTCTTCCCAAGGTTTGCCCCATCTTCTCATCGAAATTAATGTGGCAAAAACATCCTATTATTTTCAGAGATTCCAGATTGTGTTTGACAATCTGCTGCAGTTTGTTTCTCAGGCATAGTCAAAAGCTGTGATGTCTTCCCTCTGTGCAGTGGTCCAGGTGATGAAGCCAAGCTGTTTCTCTGGTGGCACAAAGCACTGAACCTATCAGTGGAGCAGCTGCAGCCACAGGCCAGCCTGACTGAGGTGTCGGGAATCATCATGGGTCTGACGAGGTTGCAAACCAGGCTGCTCCAGCTGGGGGAAGAAAGGCTGAACTCTGGGCTGCTGGGTGCCATCGGCCTGGGAAAGAGGTCTCCTGTTTCGAATCGGTAAGTTCACTTGCAAGTTTATTGGCAAGCTAAGAACAACACAACCCCTTAAGTGTTTGTGCTTGTTGATAATCCAGCTGTTAATGTGTATCTCCGGTACGTATAGGTTCAGGGTGGTGGTACGCAGTCTGGCAGCATTCCTGTCAGTCCAGTTACCGTCGGAGACGGAGGTTCGACTCCAGCCCACCGGTGACTTGCAGCTCTCTGCCAAAGCAGAGCAAGTATGCAACAAAAGCTGCGAATGCAGTGTTTTCATTTTCTACTCTGCAATTATCTCCTAAAAATAACTTGTTCCTTTGTGAACTGGTTGTTCACGTTTGTTCTTTTTTTTTCCTGAATGCAGACATTGGGGGTGTTGGAGGCGATGTGCAGCAATAAGCAGTACGCTGAGCTGGAGGACTCCGTGAATAAGGCAATTCAGTTCATCCGTTACCCAGGACACTGTCTCAAAGATGCACCCCGACTTCTGGCTCTGCTTGCCAACCTCCTTTACCCTGACCTCAGATACCTGCACATCATCCGTTGAAACTGACCTAAACAGACAGAGATTGAGAGGATGCTACTTTTCCGTGGCAAACACAGTGACAGTCAACGTCTAAACAATTTTGCTGGAGCGCAAAGTTTCCAAGTAGTTGCACTGGTACTGAAACGCTTTTATCATGTTATTAACGAGAGCATCATCAGCGTGGGACAGACGCTTGCTGTGCATTTATTTAAAGAAACGCCTGTGCTCTGCCAGTCAGGAGCACAACCAGTGTCATGTGCTGAACTCACACGTATGTCTTTTCTTCCCTCATGATCATGCTTTGATGCTTTTTATACAAGTTGTTGATTTTCAACGCCAATGTTGCACATATTTATTGAAGCAGAATCCCCCAAATCAGAGTTCCGCTCCGTGCTTCACAGGTCAATTTCCCACCTGTCCATGGAATCTCACGCAAAAATGCTGACGGGTCCACAAATTATCTGGAGGAAGTTTAGACAGGTCGAATAGGCTTCTAACTTTAGTAGAGCCTTTTTAAAATGGGAAGAGGAGGGATACCGGTGGGGGGAGCTGGTTGACTGAGCCACAATCTGAAACATCTCAGTTCACAGTACTGTATAATGATGGAAACAGTGGGTGCCTGTATGAAGTGAATTATGTATAATTACAGGACATTTGCCAGTATTACATTCATGTTCAGCCGATAGTGCTTTGCTTGTTTCTGCCAAAGACATGTTGTTTTCATCTGCTCAGATTCCTCTTGATACGTGGTTGTGTCAACTGTGTCTGTTAGGTACAAATAGCACATGCACTAGTGCCACACCACTCGGCTTCCTTATAAAGTAAGATGTGCTTTGTGATACAAATGACTAATTCCAATGGAATTAGTCAATATCTTTATCCGTACCTGGACTTATATATACAGATATGGTGGCATTTGAGGATAGAGGCATCTAGGTTTAGTCCATTTTACTTCCAAGATTTCATATTTTAATTACCCATGTCATTTTTACCTCCTCTGTTGCTCTGTGCCGTCTCAATAATAACTCTGCTGCACCTCTGCAGCCTGAAGCTCGCCTTATTGCCTGTGTTATTTGTTGATTGTGAATGTCAGAGGCTTTTCTTTCACATGAGTCAGTGAACTGGAATGGATCTGTAGGGCCTGCACAGAAGAAAAACAACTGTTCGGTAAAAGAGAAACTCTGTGCCTCACAGCTGGTATTTAGCAATGCAGCTCTGCCATCTTGGACCATATGTTATACATAGAGAAGCCTGTCAGAGCAGGGGGGTGATCTAAAACACCCTGGACAGGTCACATGGGCAGACACCACAAGTGCTGAGACGTGAGGAACAAGAGCCAGACAGCAATGGGGGACACAATGCACTGAAATCAGCATGCTCCCTGCATAACGCTGCAGATGGTCAGATTGGTTTGGAAATCGAATAGAAACCGTCCTTGTGTGAGGAGCCTGCTATGACGAGTGTGTGACTAGCGTCTGCATCCTGTTCTCTGCATCTGTGCGAAGGTACACGTCCACATCAGATAGAGAAGCTGTGTGTGTGTGTGCGCTCATATATATCCAGCATCCTCATTTGACACCACCTCGTCTGTCCTCACTTCAGGCAACAGTGGTCTCTATGGTTACGGGAAGGGTAGAAGTGAGAGAGGAGGTGGAAAGGACGGGGTGGTTTGAGGCTGTGAGAGGGAGAGAAAAGAAAGGGGGGGTGGGTTGGGAGATGCTCACAGACACTCGCTGCTACCTCCTCTTCATGTTGAAAAAAACCCAAAACCTGTGAAAATTTGTTGTGTGAAGCCGTCGTCTGCTGTCTCGCCATTCAGCCGGCCTCCTGCTCCCCCGTCTCTCGGCTGAGGTGGTGCAGTACTCTCCAAGCTGTGGATATACATGTGACAGTCTGCTCTCAGACTTTACCCTCAGTGAATATCTCTTTTTTTTATCTCTCTCTCTCTCACACACACACACACACACACACACATACTCAGAGGAGTTTTCCTGGCAGACACATCACTGTCTGGCACATTGCTGTGTCGCCATGGAAACGCACCATCAGGTCAGGAGCAGTTGCTCCTAGACTGATTTCAGTGCAGACTCAGCATCGGAGCAGCACGTGGCTCAGTGGTCATCAAAAGCAAACATAAACACATCTCCAGGAATGTGATTACTATCTGTTTTATGCAAGGACATGTGACAATATAGGAGTAAGATCCGTTGACAGTGTAAATCAGGGCTCACTTGCCCCACACACACACACACACACACACACACACAGATTTCACATCCCTTCTGAGCAGTTTGTTTGCATTGGTGCATTGCAGTAGATTTCACCATGTTTCACCGTCACACACCAAACAGAGCGTTATCCCTGCGTGGATAATGCTCCACCGCTGACCAGTTGCTTTTTCTGGGACAGCTGCAGTGGCCCCAAGTCCCTCCCTGCTGCCAACACAACACACACACACACACACACTCAGCTGGGCATATAGGAATGTCTCTCTCCAGGTCTCCACCACAGATCTGCTGCAGCTCACTTGCATTGTTTCAAGCAAACTAAATTCAAATGTGTGTGTGAGAGAGAGAGAGAGTGCATCAGCATGTGTCAGACAGACTCCTCCATTGAGACACCCACTTTTTCTCTCACCTCCTCGCCTGTCCGATGAGGAGCGATGACTCAAGTTTAAATCAGTCTCTCTCGCTCTCTCCTTTCTTTGTCTTGCATCGTGCAAACAGAGCTGAAAAGCTCCCGTGCACTCAACTGTAAAAGTCATCATTAATGACTCAGAGCTTATTCTGTGCTTTAACTTGTGAGGTGTTTTTAGAGTGCCGGGCGGCTGCTCGTTGAGATGCTTTGGACGGAGAACAGTGGACTAGTCAGGAAAGAATTTTTGGCCTTCAGGAAGTACCCAGTGTCAGTCTGTTGCAACTAGAGCCAAACTCTCCCCCACAGTTCATGTTGGCTTATCTCTGGATTGTGTAACTGGTGATTCCAGGGCCAAGAGACTGGGGTTAGTTTGAAAGTATACTTTGGTCAAAAGTGTATTAAAATCAAATTACATGACATAATATTTTAGTCTCATCATTTCAGTTGGTTCTGAAAGCTTCAGCCTCAAATGTCAGCCAATACTTTAGTTTCAAATGTTCAATTTTTTTATGCAAGGACCGAGAAGTATCTGTTCGCCGGGGATAGGGCCATGTTTCATTTTCACTAATTTTCCAGGAATTTTGATTAAATTACACTAGTTTGGGGGCTAAGAGACTGTGAAATCTTGTGGGGCTTGATTAAATTTAAGAGGCCCGTTGAACCTTATCAGAGGTATGTGCTTGGCATTATGTTTATGTTTGACCTTTGGGGTTAACGCTGGCATTTTAAGGGTGAATTCTGGTATTGAGGTCAAGACATCAGATCAGGTGTGAGGGCTGGATGGGTTATTTTTGGGAGGGACTGGGTAAGAAAGAGTTGAAGCTTGTTTTATTTTAGGATCTGGTGATGGGAAAGTAGGAGTGTGAATAAATATTTTGTGTGTGTGTATATGTGTGTGTGTGTGTGTGTGTGTGTGTGTGTGTAGAGTCAACACATGACTCAACAGTGTTTCTACTCAACCCAGGCACGACTACATGGCCACAATGCCTCTCTCTCTCTCTCTCTCTCCAAATATGACTGTGTTTGTCTACAGTGGTCCCCCACACCGCTCTCAGCCCTCTCACCAGCCGTGAGTTAAAACAACCCCACTGGTCAATTTCTCCTGTCAGAACTGGAGCCCAAATGTTACTCAGTGTGAGAGATGAGAGTGTTTGTGAACAGACTCTAAACAAAGAGAGAGAGAGGGGGGGCGGTAGAGAAGAGAGAGAGAGAGATTCAAAGACACAGAGAGACACAGACACAGAGCAACCCCACTGGTCAATTTCTCCTGTCAGAACTGGAGCCCAAATGTTACTCAGTGTGAGAGATGAGAGTGTTTGTGAACAGACTCTAAACAAAGAGAGAGAGAGGGGGGGGGGCGGTAGAGAAGAGAGAGAGAGAGAGAGAGAGAGATTCAAAGACACAGAGAGACACAGACACAGAGCAAGACCAGACAAACAAAGAAAGGGGGAATATGACAGAGAGACAGACAGAAGAGAGGGACAGAGAAGGAGACTGAGAGAAGGAGAGGGGGAGAGAGAGAGGGAAAGAAAGACCCTGAGAAGGAGAAGGAGGGCTTGGTTTGCTCCACAGACTGCAAAGGATTTTAGTCACTGACAGGACCAGGATCGGACAGGAAACAGCAGAGGCAGACTCGGTAAGGGAGCAAATTGAAAAATTGCAGTGTTTACCAAAATCTGCCTCAGGAGGTTTTACAGTGCACAGAAGATCAAAGAACCTTTCAGAACTGAGAGTGCCTTTTAAATATTGACAAGTGATTGTGGCTGAATCAGAGGAGGAGTCACTTTTAAAACTTATGTGAGGTTTTGTCTTTATTCTTGTCTATGTGATTTCTCGGTTTATATAGAATCCTGCGCTCCGTCGGCCACCGGATGTCTGAGGACAGTTTTTATCTCGCCGTTATTTCCAGTGAGCCCCACGTCACACGGCCAGGATCTGGTCACCGGTTATTTCGGCGGCGGTGATCGTCCCTGCGTGCTGACGTCACGCTATAAGGAGCCCCGCGGTGCCGGGCGGCAGGCGGAGAGGAGGAGAGGAGAGAGGGGGACACAAGCCGGGCCATGTCGCTGTGATATTCTCCATGTGTTTCCTCGGCACTCTGGTAGGACGGTCTTCATTTCATCTCGCCTTTTATTTCTCAGAATGTGTTTTTTTCCATTCGCTCCGCGGCGCGATGATCTGTGATTGGCTCCCAGTGAATGGGCTGATATGTAGTCGCTCTCGTCTATCTGTAACAGCGCTGTTGAATATCTAACTCATTCCATACTGTCTGTGTGTTTAGCTCAGCCGTGTACTGCTGCGTTTATTGCAGCCTGAAGAGGAAGGCACCGAAATATATAGTTGGAAGAAGACTTTGAAAAATGTAGAAAAAGAATTAAAAATGGGAAGTGTGTCAAGGACGCCCTACTGTCTTCATATATATGAAAAAGCAACCACATACAGTCCTCTGTCGTGTGCTTATAGATCAAATGTACATGTAGTGTGATAGAAAACAGTGATGAGTGAGGAAGAGGAGGGTGAAGATGCGTCTCTAATCATCCATCACAGCAGTGGGCAGATCAATCCCCATCATCTCAATCAATCATTCTCAATTTATTTAGAGGCCAACACGCATCTGCAAACAGCTCCATTCTTCCTCCTATCTGGGCGGAAAGGGAGATGCCCTCTGATAAAGCAGATGAAGGGGATTCCTCTGCACTGTACCTGACTCTACACCAGCTCAGCAGCCACATCCCCATAGCAACAGTTAGTAGGACCAGTGCTATATGTTCCTGTTTCCAACAATCACTGGACGCATTCACAGTAAAAGCCCCTGCAGGAGCGCACTCGAGCGTAGGCTGCACCCTTGCCAGGACTAATATAGATTCTGGCTTTGAGCAGCGTCCGCCTCAGAGGACCAATTATAAGACCCTAACTCTTAACGCATCTCCTCTATTTCACCAGCGACCCACCACGGCCGTGGCTGAGTAAGAGTGGGGGGGTCCCCGAGTCCCAGTCCCAAGGGTGTGTGTGTGTGTGTGTGTGTGTGTGTGCGTGTGCGTGTGCGTGAGCAGCTATGGGGAAGGACTACTACAAGACCCTGGGCATCCCCAAGGGCTCCAACGAGGAGGAGATCAAGAAGGCGTACCGACGCATGGCACTGCGCTTCCATCCCGACAAGAACAAGGACGCCAACGCCGAGGAGAAGTTCAAGGAGATCGCGGAGGCCTACGAGGTCCTCAGTGACCCCAAGAAGCGAGTGGTGTACGATCAGCTGGGAGAGGAAGGTGAGTTGGGGTGGGGTGGGGGGGGGGTGTCTGTTAGAGAATCCTTGTTAAGCAGGCGTTATGATGGATTAAGTTGTTATTGAAATAGCTCAGGAACAGACTCAGCATCTGATATCACAGTGGAGGACTGAGGAGTAATTACCTCAGCCAATAACAGTGTCTCCTCCAGGACCTCTAGTTCACGTCTGTTGTTGTCTGTAATGTCAGAAACACTTACAACCTGTAATCACCTTCCTCAGCTGGGTGTGTGTGTGTGTGTGTGTGATGGTTTAAGAACACTACTGTATGTGGTTGTATTTGTGTGTTGGTGTTTGTGTATTTATAAAGTCCTTCACTATCAGAAGATCATGATGATGCTGTGGGACTCCTTCCTGCCCATGTGGGCTACACTCGTCTCTGTTACCAGTAATGTGTGTGTGTTATTTGTGCCTGTGCACACATTTTCTGACACTCTTCTCTCTCAAAGGATTGAAGACAGGAGGCACCAGCTCCTCGGGTGCCCCCGGGAACGCAACACACCACTACACCTTCCACGGAGACCCCCACGCCACCTTTGCCTCCTTCTTCGGCGGCTCCAACCCCTTTGACATGTTTTTTGGCTCCAACCGCAGCCATAGTCGCTCCAACGGCTTCTCCTTCCACAACCACAGCGACCACAGCAACGACATGGAGCAGGATATGGACATGGATGACGACGACCCCTTCACACACTTTGGGAGACAGTTTGGCTTTCCGGGTGGGATGAACAACGGCTTCCCTGGGGACGGCCGCAGGAGGAGGGGGGCTCCGTCAGAGTCCCTCGGCAACAGCCGAAAGCACCAGGACCCTCCGGTGGTCCACGATCTGAAGGTCTCGCTGGAAGAGGTCTTCCACGGCTGCACCAAGCGCATGAAGATCACCCGCCGCAGGCTGAACCCGGACGGCCGGAGCATGAGGACAGAGGACAAAATCCTTAACATCGTCATCAAGAAGGGCTGGAAGGAGGGGACCAAGATCACCTTCCCAAAAGAGGGGGACGAGACCCCCGAGAACATTCCTGCCGACATAGCCTTTGTGCTCCGAGACAAAGGTCACGCCCACTTCAAGAGAGACGGTTCCAATATCATTTATAACTGCAAGATCAGTTTAAAAGAGGTGTGTCTGCACTTTTTCCCCTAACCTCCCTTCTCTCCTCTCTCTTGCATCTGTCTTCAGTCCTCACTCTCTTTATGGTGCTGCATGCAGGTGAGCAGGTAGTGCTGCTGAGGGTTGAGAGTTTGAATCCCAGTGGAGCAAACAAGGCTGAAATGGAATGCACATTTAGAGCTGCTTGGTTTTGAATGAATATCCAGAAATTCAAACCGTTCCTGCGACTCAGCACAGCCATGAGGCAGCTGTAAATTAAGTGTAGGATTATGCCCAGGGTGCGTGGTCATATTAAAGATATTGAGCAGTGTGTGTGTGTGTGTGTGTGTTGCTGTAGGGTAAGCTCAGTGAGAGCAGAGTCTCTGTCGGTGCGGTGTGAGGGAGGCGGCAGGAATGTGGTGTCCTTGTGTGACCTGCGCAGAGCTGCCCGTCGTCCTCACTTGTTCTGCTGTTTAAATTAAATATACATTAACTGTCTGACACTCACTACAGCGCCACACACAGACATGGCCAATGCACGTGCGCGCCCACGCTCTTGCATCTTCAAGCAATTTTGCAAACACCCTAGGTTAAAGATGGATTTTAGTGTGGTGGTGGTGACAATCCAGGCTGCTATTAATGTGACTGGCAGGACATTTAATTAGCCGCTCCTACGAGGGCAACGGGTCCGGCACAGCTCTGCTCCGTGCGTGAATCACACAGGCGTTTAATGCCTCTAACAGCACTGCCACTCTTGGTCTGCTCTTCACATGGTCGGCTTAATAGCAGGTGTTCTCAAAGAGTTGGTCGTGTCAGGGGAGTTGTTTGTTCGGCAAATGAAGTTTTTTTTTTTTTCTCTGAAAGGAGCCCGACTGGGAAATAGTGGCTGCCTGTGCACAGCACATATGCAGACAGCCCTGTTAATGAGAGCGTGCTAGAGTTTGTTGAGTCACGATAAGGAGGAGGTGGTGCTTGATCAATCCTGCACAATGATTAAGTTTGCACCGTGGAACTCCCACAGATAAAACCCTGTGGTCTGAGCAGCCGCCGGATAAGGGACTTAAATCTGATGCAGCCAAAGGCGGGATGGAGGGGAGAGGAGAAGTGAAGCCGTGGATTGGGGAGGTGGTGCTGGGTACCCGGGGAATATTAGTGAAGTAGGTCAGATGATTCAGTATCCAAAGCAAATACGAGCTCATATTCCACTGCTCCACTCCACTCTGCCTCCCTCAAGATGAGATGCGAAATGCTGCAGTGAGGCACAGCACCGGCTACACGCTGCACACAGGACGCCACATGCAGCATGATCAGTGCTCCAGAAGATAAGATGACAGCAAGAGGACCATTTCCATTGGGAAGGCTCCCAGTTAATAACGTTGCATGCATATGCAGATGGGTTTAATGTACACTTGATGCATCAAGGAGACCAGAAGGTGGAACAATACACAAACATTTACAGAGTGACATGGCTCCTTCAGCCTGTGTCACCCATTCCAGCAGCACATCCATGAAAGGATGCTGTAACGGCGCTCCATATAGGTCCTAGGTACACATCCTATTAGACAGCCTAAGACTTGATGATATACTTCCAAATCACAGTGTGTACTTACATGTAGCCACTGGTATTATACACAAAATAGTTTGTGTCTCTCTGAGGCTTCAGTGTTACAATGTGCTGCTTGTTTAGCTGTAACTGGCCTTGGGTATTGCAGGGAGCAAAGGGAGTATGTTTGGACCTACACTATAGCCTCCTAATGGACGATGGTCAATTCCTCAACACGTTCATAGTGATTCTATCGTATTTGAACCGCTGTGTGACTCGTCTGTTCAGGTTTGTTTTCCGCCTGAAGCGTGCCGCGACGAGCAGGCCTCATTTAGCTCCAGCCGACCTCGTTTGACCACTCCTGGGGAGGCACTGCTAGAGGCCGCGTCACCGTGACAGTGGCCGGACACAGTTAGGGAACTGAGTGACACATTGACACATTGATTTCTTGGGCCATACCTGGATCTATATGGTGGCTCATACCGGCATTAATGAGGACTCTGCGGCGCGCTGGTATCAACCCATGGCAAGAGCTTTTCTAGCTGCTGTCACAGCTGCTCCCAGCAGCAAAATCCTTGCCCAAGAACACGTAGGTGCTAACTGTAGCTGCTGGGCTCTAAAGCCTAAGCTCCACCTCAGATATCATTTAGAAATATACTGTTCATATGCGGTGGTCCGAGGTGTTGAGTCCATCGAAGTAAAAGCCACCATGTGCATTTTAATCACGTCAATTTAAATAATTTCTGCCGCCTACATTCAAGATGAGTATGTACTCATATATGTCCACAGTATACTGAAGACACTTGTGGTGCTAATGAACCAGTTATGTAATTGTAATCTCTTGCGTAATCATTTCAAACAAAAACCTGAACTATTTTCCTGGGTGGATGAATGGCCGGCTGGATGGAGGGCTGGACAGACAACATTCTTGCAAAGTAAAATCACAGTGCATGTGTGTTTGTCTGAGCTGTGGCTTATGCAATCGGTTGGCCCGACGATCAGCTGGCAGTGTGTCCAGCATCATAGCAACCCATCTGTGTGTGTGTGTGTGTAAGACCCGTGTTAGTGAATGGAGGAGCATGAGCCGCCGGCCTCCATCACAGTCACAGGCTAAATCACCCCGCGCTGAACGTATGGTGGCTAAACGGAGGATGATGTCATGGCTGGAAAACTCTGAAGCAGCTGCCATGCTGGACTGGACTTCAACCGTCCACATGTCCGTCCCTGTTTGATTAAAAAACCCACCAGACTGTTGTGGAAAACTCTGCAGCTCCTCGGTGAAGAAAGTGTTCAGGAGCCCTTTGATGTCTTAGGTGGAAGTATTTATTGAAGCTTGATCAAGGAGTTCATTGACACAATCATATGTGCATGATGCTCTCTCATATTCTGAAGTTTGCCCTGCAGCTTTATCCCCACCCGACCAATCTAGTCAGGGTCAGCTAGTTCCTAAACAATGGCATGTTTTGGTAATCATGGAGCTCGTATCGATGATGTCTGGGGAGTGAGCGCTTTGGCCTTTGCTATCACGGCGGCAGGTTGCACTATGTCCTGAAGAAGGACAGAGACAAGGAAAATTCCATAACAACCAGACGAGACGAGAAAATCCCCCAACTGTCTACAACCTTGTCCATGTTACGGCCTAGACTGGGGTCCTAGAGGTTAAGTACGTGTCAATGCAGGCAAAATGACTATTACATCACGAGCGTCTGATTGACTTGAATGAGTGAGGGTAGAAGTTAGTACGTTTTGGAAAATACCAAGAGGGATATTTCAGCCTCCACTAAAAGCTGTGAAACATTTAGCTTAGCAAGTTTCCAACAAGAATTCCTTCCTAAAAATAGAATATTCTAATTTTAACCAGCCGACCACCAGTGTGGCACTGTGCAATTTCTTCAGCCATGAAGAAATATTGTTTGTCACATGAGCTTCTGCTCTGCATCTAAACTTTAAGCAACAATCTTAGGCTATGCTATCCGTTTTGTAGTAGCAGCATATACTCTAATGGTTTTTCGCTTTCAGCGATATTGCCAAACAATTAGTATTGATACTGCTAAAAGAACAAATTCAGTTTTTTCTTCTAGCTCCATAAAAGGTCAACATTTAAATTGTCCATTATGTCCAATTTGTCCTCTGGTGTGACCAAATTTTTTTTTTTTAGGACTAAAGACATTTAGATTAAGTTAAACCTTGTTCTCACTGCTGTGTATGGGTAAGAGGGGAAATATGTCATCAAAGTAATCGTACACGCTCAAAAACTACTAAAACTACTTTAACTAACTGACGCTAAACTCTGTCCATCTCTCTCCACACCTTTATGTTATTTATACACTGACCCTATTCTGTGTGTGCTGAACCATTTTGTAACCGTTGCTTTGAAATGCATTATATAAGGACGAGCTGGATTTCCATTCACAGACATGTGGATTTAAATAGTTCTTAGCTCTGTTCAGTGCAAATCTGGGGAGTGATGCTCACAGGATGGAAAAGCCTGCAAAGGCGTGATAACCACAGGTCCCAGTGTTTAGTTAAGCACTTACCCTACTGTGTGTGTGTGTGTGTGTGTGTGTTCTCTCTCGTCAACCTCACAGCCAATCTGACAAGCCCCCCCCCAACTATTTACGAGCTCAGCCGATTCCTGCCTCCCTTCATTAGCCATGAGCTATTCTATGAGATGGTTGCTAAAATTAGTAGCGTGTGCAATTTCTTTTCCCCCTGCAAACACATAGCCCCCACCTACACACACACACACACACAACCCGTCTCCACACAGGCACACAAACCGGAAAACCTTTCCACTGCCAACTCATGTTTTCCTAATGCTCCAGTTGTGCAGACCCCACAGAACTGCAGTTAAACTATTTGTGAGGAAGACGTCCCCACTGACGCACTCTCAGAGGACATGAGGATGACGTACCGAGGGATAAGAACCCAGTTTTTAGTTCATGGAAACATTAATCACTGGGATATTTATGGCTTTGGCGTTTCATGCCTTCTAAAGATATGAACCCCCTTAATCCCCTCTTCCTCTCCTCTGCAGGCATTGTGTGGCTGCATGGTGAGCATCCCCACGCTGGAAAACCGCATCATCTCCCTCCCCTGTCACGACATCATCAAGCCGGGGACGGTGAAGTGGCTGAGAGGGGAAGGGTTGCCTCTGCCCAAGAACCCGTTACACCGAGGCGACCTCATTGTGGAGTTTTCAGTCCGTTTTCCTGACAGGATCCCGCCCCAGTCCAGAGAGATCATCAGACAACACCTGCCCCAGTCATAGGAGGACTCACCTCCAACACACTCCAGCATCAACCCAGAATAACAACCCGTTCCAGTCATTCATCCTGTTCGCCCTTCAATGTTGACATGTTGAAATTAATTTTAAGTCCCCGTTCACGTGTCCTGTGTTGACGCACACGGCATTAAAGAGACGCTGTGGTTTGTAGGGACTTCAGAGGGGGAGGATGGAGGAAGGCAGTATCATGGTGTAGTTAGCACGCTCAAACATCCCGGGCGGTGGAGCAGTGCTGAGGGATGGGCTCAGCACAATCCAGGCTTTTACAGAAACTTCCTTTCTTAACACTTTTCTACACATCTATCCGCGGTTTTATAAATCTGTCCAGCTCTCTGATCCTTTTGTGACAGGATGAAGTGTGAGATGTTTTTTAAGAGACACTTTTTTTCAGGATTTCAAACGGAGGTTTCAAATTGAATTACTTATTTTTGCCATGAGCGCACCAGCAGCATTCAGCGTGTTCAGTGCCATCCCCAGGTTGAAACACAACTCTCCCGCTGCCCCTCGCTTTTTATTTTCTCATGCTCTCTAATGAAGTCAGTTGCGTTCCTTCCTCCGAACAACACTCGCTTGTCTCAGCTGCATTGGAAAACCTGGGAGTGACAATCACATTCTGGAACAGCAGAATAAGCTTGGATACCACAGTTGGCACATAATAAGGGTGCTTCCCCTTCTATGGCCTGGCTCCATATCTGAGGAACATTGAGGTGCCTTAGCCCTGTGTCATACCACATACGTGCACACACACATGCACACAGGCCCCACTAGAATGACAGTGTATTACAACCGGCCATGTTGAGTGCACGGCAGACGATGCCCTGCCGCTGTGTAAGACGCGGCCGCTGGGAGCTGGTGAAAACATCAGAATCAATCACCACTTGTAGCCACATGAAAGCGAAGGATGTGTCTGAGGGAGAGATAAAAGACTGACGAATTTAGCCAACACATCCCTGTAAAGTGCCGTACAGAGACAGGCTGGATTTCCCAGAGGAACGTAGACGCGGATAAATCCGAAGTAATGAGTCTATATTCCTCTAGGAAACCCAGCTTCGTTGTGTATATTCAGCTTTCTCTCGTGCCATCTGAAGGCTGTGTCCTGGTGCTACTGTGAGCTGTGCCAAAAATAGACCATCGCGGTTTCTACTTTTTGGTTTCATGGCGTCTTCATTTTGTGATTTGATGGCTGCTTCTGTCCTCCGTAACATCTCTGCCCCGGTCGTTACGTCCGGTTTTGTTTTTAGTAGAGTAGCCCTGTTGAGGAGACAGGTTTTGTAATATAGCAGGGTCCCTCCGTCTCGGCTGCAGGGGGCTCTCAAAGCTCTCTGAAAGCTCTTCCTACTGTTCTTTACGACACTGAGAAAACGTGTGTGTTAGGACGATTTAGACAGACAAGCCCTTGAAGGTCATATGCTGTGTATCACATGTGAGGTCATGTTTGAATGCAACATGTCGAAAAATGCACTTTCTATGTCGTAAGTGATGAAAATATGGGACGATGGGAGGGACTTGAATGACCCGTGTGAGCGTGAGCCTCACAGGACGTCTGACCACTGCGACCTGGAGGCACGTGTGCTGCTGCTGTTGCTGAAAGACCCGCCGTCACTGCTTCTGTGCATTTCAAGATATTTATGATCTTTTCAAAAATAGAAACAAATAAACCAAATGTGTGGAGTCAACAGCTTGTGTCATTTGTCACTCGGGACTGGACAGTGTGACTAAGGCCTGATGTAAATCTGCCAGGTCCTACTGTAAGAGTTTGAATCCTGCTACCCCACAGTGATGACCAAAGTTTTTATTTCTTCTGGCTTTTACCATCATATTTATAATTTACTCGCTTAAGGACTGAAGTTGACAACCCACCAGCAGTAGTACTCTCCTACTGTGGATTCACTTCAGTACTATACTTCTATACACTTATTTATCTACTCCAATACACTATGTTAACATTTTACATTAGAAACCAACACTTTACCTCTAGGCGTTCAAATCTAGTTTATCTAAATTTAATTTTTATTTCATAAATATACTGTGTGAAGCCTCAAATCATAGAATATTCCTGTCTATGAATCAAATTATTTTGTTCTTTAAATTCGCAAAATGAAATGGGTTCTCTGCTTAGGCAATATATGTTGAACTGTTATTTTGGGAAGTACAGTGGAGTTTGGACTTTTTCCATCAGTTTGAGTTACAGATAAACACGTGATGGCGGACTTTGACCTGAGCCTGTTGAAATTCAGGACGACCACTGCTCCCTCCGCGAGACCGACCCAAGGTAGGAGCCATGGACTCTCTGGAGTACTAACTGTGTTCCACTGACTTTAACATTGTTAGTGCTCTGCCACTGGGTCACGAGACAGTCAGATCAGGTGATGGGCATTAAGAGGCCGATATCACGTGAAACAACTTTGTGTGTGTGTGTGTTTGGCATAGCTCTCTGGGCTGGGCTGCAGTAACACCACAGTGTGACTAATGCCTTATAGCTGCATCAGCTATTTCTGGCCATAAGACGATAGTTCGCAGAGAGTTTATACTTCCACTGAAACGCCCTTTCAACTCAGAGGGAACCATGTGATGATCAAAGAACGGATCATGGAATATTCATTTTCTCCAGGGCGCAGTTTTGGAACTGAGTCACCAGACCACGGGTCCGAACCCAAGTTAGCAAAGACCAATCCAATTAAGCTCAGGGTGTTATTTTTAATCAGAAATCTGAAAATTCACATTCGTTATGGTGAATGCACTTATTGATGTTGATGACCCAGTATACAAAGCACCTTTATCAACACTTCTCTCTCTCAAGTCGAATATATGGATTTGTCTGCATGGACACTTGACCCCTGCTGCAGTGCAGGAGTTAATGAGTTCAGATGTGAGTGATAATCAGTAACAGAGTATTAGGACTTGGTCATGATGACTGGACAACAATTGGGTCTGTGTCCGTGGGACAGGTCCCACATGCAAACACCTCTCATCGCTCGCTCCTCTGCCTCTGTCCGTCCTCCGTCAGGTCCTCAAGGCTGCAACATGAGTCGCTTTGTGACTCTTTCCACAGGGCACAAGATGCCCACGGTCGGACTCGGCACCTGGAAGAGTGCTCCTGGACAGGTTAGGACTACACATGCTTTCCACAGGCTCTGCTCTTTCACTCTGTTAAACCCTAACATCGGTGACTGACCTGAGTGCTCCTCAGGTGAAGCAGGCGGTGCTGGCGGCTTTAGACTGCGGGTACAGACACATCGACTGTGCTGCTGCGTACAGCAATGAACAGGAGGTGGGAGAGGCTCTGACTCTGAGGGTCGGACCCGGGAAGGTGAGGAGCGCTAATTATACCTGACCAAAAATTCATTCATTGTTCTCTTGACCCTAGAGTCAGTACAAGTTGTTGTGCATCTGTAGAAGTGCAAACCTGTTCTTAAGCTGATCCTGCTGCTGTTTTATATTACGTTGATTCCATCATCAATAATATCAAATTGTATTTTAAGTACTGCCTTTTCAACCCTGCTCTTAATGCAGCTGGTATTTTGTCTTGAGGTAATGTAAATGTTTTTATTATATTATTCCATCGTAGCTTTTGTGTCTTTTACATTTTTTTTTTCTCTCGTATAATTTTTGATCCCAGCTTCTTATCCTTTTAATCCGTCCTGCTGTTGTCTTTTCTTTGCCACCATTTGCAAAGTGAAATTGTTCTAATGTATTTTATACATTTCTCTTGACGGTCAAGGTTAGAACTGGAGCGAAGCTGCAGTCAGGATCCAGAGATGCACGAGACACATTTCTAGATTTATCATTTAAACAATCAGACTTCACCCACATGTATGTTTGTGTTATATATTTCACGCCAGGCTCTGCTTCGTGAGGACGTGTTTGTGACGTCCAAACTGTGGAACACCAAGCATGACCCGGAGGAGGTAGAGGAGGCATGCAGGACCAGTCTGGCCCACTTGGGTCTGTCCTACCTGGACCTGTACCTCATGCACTGGCCCATGGCATTTCAGTGAGCAGATCCACATAATGGGATTTCGTCTCCCCTTGGTTATTGCTGTGTGGCCCCGGATCAGTGTGGGGGGAAATTAGACACACTTTCCCCATGTCAGTGCCTGAAGCCCTCTGTGCTTTTGTGCCTCAGGCCCGGGAAAGAGCTGATGCCTCGACGGGACGATGGAAGCATCTGTTACTCTCACACACACTACAGAGACACGTGGGCGGCCATGGAGGATCTGGTGGACAAAGGTTTGGTCAGGGCAATAGGACTGTCCAACTTCAATGTCAGGCAGACTGATGACATCATCAGTGTGGCCAGACACAAACCTGTGATGAACCAGGTACGATGTGAATTTCCCACAGGCCACAATCAACGCATTTGTTTGGGCTTGATTCACCACAGATAATGCGTTACAGCGAAAACTGTGTGTATCATTGTGCCAAAGGTGGAATGTCATCCCTATCTGTCTCAAGCTGAACTCCTGTCACACTGTCGGTGAGCATAAAATATCAGTTTAATCAAATATCCCTTTCTCTGAGCTAGTTACAATAAAACTGATCCACTTCTGCCTCAGGTCAGCGTCAGTGTGTGTGACAGCCTACAGTCCCCTGGGCAGCGGGGACAGACCCTGGGCCTCCCCTGATGAACCAAGTCTGCTGGAGGATCCTCGACTGGCAGCCATCGCCCAGAGATACCACAAAACCCCTGCTCAGGTCATTCTCAGGTGAGGCACCATTCTGTTTTAACTTTGGATTCATGTTACTTTACCCCCTCACCCCATAACGTGACATCTGCAGGTGGCATGTTCAGAGAGGCGTGGTGTGCATCCCCAAAAGTGTGACGCCCTCCAGGATCCAACAGAACTTGCAGGTGTTTGACTTTTCCCTGACAGATGACGACATGAAGCTGATCGAATCCTTCAATCGAAACGAGCGTTTCATCGTCCCGACAGTTGAGGCGAGTCACTGATCCTCAGACACCTCACAATTGCATATTCATTCTTACTGGAGTCACTATTTAAGGAGTATTCTGATGTTTGTTTCCAGAACTTTTAACACATTTTCACTTGTGCACTTCAGTCTGTTGTAAATGTACATCATCATGTGACTAACTGGATTTTTCTCCCACAGCGGGATGGCAAGAGAGTGTGGAGAGATGCTCAACATCCTCATTTCCCCTTCCATGATTCTTTCTGAGTTCAGCCCCCACTGAGTATAATACTTTCTTTAAATGATCACTGTCATACATTAATATACTATTTCAAATTTAAAATTATTTCCTACTTCAAATAATTCACTAAATTTAGTGTTGTTTTACCATGTTTCTCTGCCATTTACTTAGATTAAAATTTTCATGAACAATAAAGAGATAATTCTTTTCTTACTTGGCCTGAGCGCCACCGTGTGGTCAGTAACAGAAGTACTTCTACATATGATGATGATAATGAGACCTGTATTTTTCAAGACTTAACTCCTCATTAGCCATTAGTGAACCACATTACACTTCTAAATAATTGACTTAACATCTTATACAGGTTTAACATTGTCAGGTCACATACTGATACAATCAACATTCTGATTCTATGGCCTGAGGTATACCACATAAAAAAATTACCGGACCAAGATGAACCATGCTATTCCAACCCATCCACATCACTACTATTACAATGAATCTCTGTCCCAATTGTCCATCAAATCAAAGATGAGGAATGTATACGCTAAGCATGTCAGTAAGAAATTCAAAAGCAGACATTGATAACGCGCTCCATTTCGTGAACTTTTATTTTCAACAACATAACCTTGACAAATTTGTAATACATTAAATGCTACTGTTCATTTAAAAAAAGAGGAAGTCATTAGCAACGTTTTTTTCTTTTGTTTTATGGTCAAGCATAGAATCCCATCACTAAAGCCGTTCATGTTTGTTGTGATATATCGAGAACGAGGCCACTCAATAAGCCCCCCCACACCCCCATAAACCCCTCCTCCCACCCCACAGAACAAAAAAGAAAATGAACAAAAACAAAAATGAACTGCAGTCAGTCACTCACCTTCCATTTTGAACATCCCCCCTAACCCCACCCGCAACAAAGCCAGGGCAAACCAAGCAGTTACATGCTTTCTCAGAGGGAAATCATACAAAAAAGGAACACATGAAAGAAGCACAAAAGTCCTAAAAATGTGGAATCTGGTGAATTTGTACAGGTGTGATCCCGGTACTGTAGGGCAGTGTACATTTATCCATAAAGGTCATCCTCGTTGTCTTCATTGAACACTGGACCGCTGCCAGTTCCTCCTGTGCCATGGGTTGGACCGCTGCCACCTGCAGTACTGGAGGGAAACCTGAAAGACAAAGGACAAAGTCATTCATCTATTTTTAACATGGAGATCATCCTGCGATACAACAGCTGCCATCATTTCAGACCGATTCATTTATTAGAAGATTGGAGTAATTGCTTTTCTGTGGTAAAAGAAAATCTACTGTATAATAAAAAACATTTTCATACAGCAGATTGGGGCTTGGCAACAGGAGAAGATCAATAATATTACAATATGATTTACCAATACAACAAAAACTTGGTCATTAAACTAGCTTGGACATTATTACTGACACAGTATCTGCAAAAGTACCTGAAGCTGCCAAAGCCACGGCTCTGCTGCAGTGTCTGAGCAAACATCTCATATTTGCGGATGTCATTGTCACTGACGGAGCGACGGGCAAATCGCATAGCCTCCTCAAAGTGGTCCTTCCTGATCTCTGGCACAGGGTCATCCTCTTCCACCTCCTATAAAAAGAAAATGACAAGATCAATGAAAAGACCAGACGAGATGCAGCAGTGTGAAGAACTTCATTAATAAGGGAACATTTTCAAACCATAGCGGACGGGTTGGTCTGCCTCTCCCTCTCTCTGCGGATCTCATTCTCGATGCTCTCCCTAATGGCGAGCTTACACGCCCTCTGGCAGATCTCTGTAAGGTCAGCTCCAGAGAAGCCATTGGTCATCTTGGCAAGGAAGTCCAAATCCACATCCTATTAAACAAAAGAAATAAAAGACTGATGGGTTGTTTCTTTTTTAGCTGAATGTCTCAAGGATGAGTTCAGAATCAACTTGATTTTACAATGTGTTTGGTTGACAAATATGGGGAGTATTTGTCAGATGACTTTAAAGCATATAATCAGGATCACAACTAATTGCTTCACCTTGCTGATGGGACTCTTGCGGAGGTTGGCCTTCAGGATGCTCATCCTGCTCTTCTCGTCAGGCAGAGGGATGTAGATGAGCTGATCAAGACGGCCAGGTCTCAGGATGGCGGGGTCAATGATGTCTGGTCTGTTTGTGGCTCCAATGATGAAGACGTTCTTCTTGCTGGACATTCCATCCATCTCCGTCAGGATCTGGTTGATGACACGGTCAGCTGCTCCACCACCATCTCCCACGTTGCCGCCACGGGCCTTAGCTATGGAGTCCAGCTCATCGAAGAACAGAACACATGGAGCTGCTTGACGAGCCTGGAGACAAAACAGGGACATGCCATATTTCAATATAGGGCAAAAACATATTCATTAGTCAGTGTCACTAAACTCTCTAATTCTCACCTTGTCAAAGATCTCTCTGACGTTGGCCTCAGACTCTCCAAACCACATGGTCAGCAGCTCAGGCCCTTTGATGGAGATGAAATTTGCCTGGCACTCATTGGCGATGGCTTTGGCCAGAAGAGTCTTACCACAACCAGGGGGACCATAGAACAGCACACCCTTGGATGGGGTCATGCCAAACTTGAGGAACTTGTCTGGATGCTCCACTGGGTACTGAATTAGCAAAGAAGTGGATAACAAACAGTAAGTGACACAATCGTGATTTGAAAATTTATGGATTCAAAAGTTTTAGACATGATCTCATTTCATACCTGCACCAGCTCCTGCAGCTCCCTCTTGACATCCTCCAGACCTCCAATATCCTCCCAGGTGATGTTGGGGACCTCAACAACTGTCTCCCTCAGTGCTGATGGGTTGCTCTGGCTCAGGGCCCACTGCAGAACAGGGTTGAGCAAGTCAGTATATCTTTACACATCATGACACCATCCTATCATTGTCCCATAGCAAATACCATATTACACATCTCACCTTGAAGTCATCCATGGTGACAGCAAGTGAGTTCATGACCTCAGCATCAATTGTCTCATCCTCAAGGTCAATCAGGTCCATCTTCTTCCTGATGGCCTGCAGGGCAGCCTCAGAGCAGAGGGCAGCCAGATCTGCACCCACATGCCCGTGAGTCTCATTGGCGACCTGTTTTAACAACAGAAAATTCAATACCGCTTGACAATATCCATACTCAGTACACGTAACATTAACTCATTTGCAAAATTCTAGATTCCATACAATAGTATCATAATAGTTTTTTAATTGGAAATGACAAAGGAACAATTACATGACCCCATCTCTGATTCAAAGAAGCAGTGTGTACTGAGGAGTCATGTGACTGCTGGAAGAGATGTGTGTACAGACCTGCTCTAAGTCAACATCATCAGCCAGCTTCATGTTCTTGGTGTGAATCTGAAGAATCTCCAACCTGCCAGTGGCGTCGGGGATGCCAATGTCCACCTCCCTATCAAAACGGCCTAAACACAGAGGGGGTTTAAACACATACTTAGTAGAACAATGACACAAACTTGAAAAGAACCGTCTGCAGGGAATGTGTTCTCTCATGTGTAATATTCGGTCAACAGAATCTTCTATAATGTGTTGTAATGGTTAAAACACTCACTGAACTATACTTAATACTTCCCTTGATCCCTGATACTAAAGACACATAGTAGATTCTTAAAACAAAGACTTACCAAATCTCCTCAGAGCTGGGTCAATGCTGTTAGGTCTGTTGGTGGCAGCCATGACAATAACATGAGCTCTCTGTTTCAGCCCATCCATTAGAGTAAGCAGCTGAGAAACAATGCGCCTCTCCACCTCCCCGTGAGTCTACAAATAGCACAGCAAACATTCACATTTTAAACTCTATCCAAGCATTAGACCCTTGGCTGCATGTCTTTGTCAGGTGATGAAAAAGCCAAGAGAAAAACTATGATAAAGCAAGACTTCAATGTATAGTAGATATAGATTGTATAGTTCTATTCAGCTAGCCACTTTCTTCCTGCTCACCTTCTCTCTTTTGGGAGCAATTGCATCAAGCTCATCGATAAAGATGATGGCAGGGGCATTCTTCTCTGCTTCCTCGAAGGCCTTTCTCAGGTTACTCTCGCTCTCTCCTGCCAACTTGCTCATGATCTCAGGACCTAAAATGGAGATTAAAACAGTTTAATGGGTAACCTCACATGGCAAATCTACTATTGCAATAAAAAGCCATACAAAACATTAACTGGTAAACTTAAATCCAGACAACAAAATATTTTACAATAGGACTAAAATGACCTGCATTCCATGCAGCCCCATGACAAGAAAAATAATCTGTAGTATTCTTGTTGATTTTTGGCTTTTGCTGCTCCAACACTGCAAGTGGCCCCATTGTGGGACCAAGAAAAGACCTGTTATTTTACAAAAGATAAATATATAAGGAAATTCAGACCATTAATCAAGAAGAAGAAAGCTCCAGTTTCATTGGCCACAGCTCTGGCAATCAATGTCTTTCCAGTTCCAGGAGGTCCATACAGCAGGATTCCACGTGGAGGCTGAAAAAGTTAGTTTTTAGTAATTATGTACATGACAGAACTTGCTGTTATTTTTTAATTTATATTAGCTTGTAAACTTCCAGAGAGAAGGCCAAACCCTTCATTTATTGCAAAAGAAATGTGCTGTACCTTGACTCCAATGGCCTTGAACAGTGCAGGGTGTCTAAGAGGCAGCTCCACCATCTCTTTGATCTGAGCTAACTGCTTCCTCACGCCGCCAATGTCATCGTAGCCCACCTCATTCAGGGACTCTTCCTCATCCTGCATAATTCAACATGTTTAAATTTCACAGATGTTTCTTTTTGGCCAATGTTGCCTTATGCACTGTCCCTGCAACCTACCTCTCTCCTGATTGGTTCTCCCTCACAATGGATGACTGTATCAGGGGCAACAATGCAGTATGGGGAGGGATCAGTCTCCACCACCTTGAACTCCACAGCACGCATGCCACCTCTGACCAGGAAAATATCACCTTCACAAGGTCAAAGACAACACTGTTAATTTTTCTACAAAGAGAGCTACATACAGATTTAATCATCAAGGAAATGAAGGTCTTAGTCCTTAGAATATGTACTCACCTTTTCTGATTGGCCTGTAAGCCTCCAAAAAGTATGGCTTCAGGTAAACCTCAAACAGGTTGCCAGTGATTCCTTCTACTGTGTCATCAATTGGGAGGACATGGATCCTCTTTCCATACTTCACATCAGGACATGGCTGAATGCTGAGGGACAGATGAAAAAGAAGAGACACTAAGCATCATTTCAGCTTTAAAGGACTTTTGAGAGAACTCAAAACTAAATGTGTGCATTTCCCCACCTGATGACATCACCCAGACGGACTCTGAGATTGTTGCGAACCACTCGGTTCATCCGAACCTTCTCATCGGAACAGGTGTCATCAGAGAGCACAATGCACACAGTCTCCCTCCTCTTCTTTCCCTTCATCAGCACTGTGTCTCCACGGAACAGCTGCAGCTCATCCATTTTGATCTTAAGACACATTAAAGAAATCAATTACAATCTTAATGCCATTAAAGCATTAAAGATTTCATAATCCATGACAAGATGGCGTATCCCCGGTACACTGGAAGATTATCTGCACAAATTAAGTTACCAACAACCAGTAGATCACATGGATGAATTTGAGTAGGAAAAATTATCAGAAAGCTTATGACAAATTGTCACATTTCATTTCCCATAACAGCTTCAAACAACAATCATTACTTGTACTACCTACACAAGATTCATGGTAAGTTGAGCGCTCAATATAAACTACAAACCAAGCCACTGAAAAGTTATTTTGCCAGTGAAGCTGCAATTTAAACATATGAACAGATTTTGGTCATATTGCACAGCCTGGGTTTCCAAACACTGCTGACTGATCCAGCCATGGACAACAATTCTGTTTACCTGAGAGAGAGAGACCACGCTGTTGTCTTCATTGATGGATTCATCAACAATGAGTCTGTTGGGTCTGTTCTTCTGTTTCAGAATTGCAGTGGCTAGATCATCATTTTTGGATCTACAATCCAGAGACAATGACAAAGACTTAGACATTCCACACAACTAGCTCTGCAATTGGAAGATACATATTTAATTAATGGAACACAGATAATGCTTCACTCCAAACTTCACTCTAAAAATCATTGTTGACGTCTCACAAAACGGTCTCAAAAGAAGTCATGGACAGTTAGTTCTTTATTGAATTTTTTCTGTTTGTGCATGTAGTTCTGCTGTACTACTTTATCATTTTATTTAATTATTAGTATTATTATACAGCCCATTTTAGAATAATTTAACTAAGCACCAGCATGACATTTAATTGCAGTATTATTCTTTTTTCAGCACAACATTAAGAATTACTGTCACTTCAACGTGTTTGTATGTGCCTTGAAGTCAAAACGCGTCTTTCACGTAATTTGCTCATAACATTGCCTTACATAACAGGAATAATCAATGCAGCCTTCATTTGAAAAGCCCCTGAAAAATGCTTCAGTTTCTAGAAACTCCTCGAACCGTTTAGTAGTTTCTCTTTCATGTTGATAGCATGCTAGCAATAGCCCGTGAGCTAACAGATCTGCGAGCAAGCGAGCCCAGATGACACAGCAAAAGAATTAGAAAAAAAACTTTGTTAGCTAGCTAGGCTGCCCTTTAGAATGACAAACGCTCCAATTCCGCCTTAATGATACACACATTGACTGCCACCGCGGCCGTGGACTAAATATTAATTAGTTGTGTTTATTTCACCAGCGTTGAGCTAACAGCGAGATGGAGCACAAGTAAATTCTCGATCATCTCAAATGAATAGCAATCCCCGTTAGCCTGCTAGCTTTGGTGCACAGTGGCCATAGACACAGCTGTGTAGTTAGCCATCTTAATGACTGGCGTTTTTATTAGTAAAACCGATAGCTCGTAGTCTGTCGCATGAGCTTAATTAACTTCATCGGATGTGACATCCAGCTTCAACACGAGCCGTTAGCCGACGGGTAGGCCAACTTGTCGGTGTGACGGTGGATGACTTCGGCCTTGACAGCGTTGCTAAGCTAACGTTAGCAGTCTAACACGACAGCAATGACTGCGCTTTGTCAGGTCACTGTCACACAAGTGGCTAACTAGCCACTGCCAACCGACCAGCGACAGTAGTTTAAACTACTGACTACAATTCACCGGGATTTTAACCAGGTGTCACTGAGACTGTGCTGTTAGCTAATTCAATTAACGGACAAAGTGCGGAGACTGGAGTGGCTGACCCCATTAGCTCCCCGGCTAGCAAACTCGGTAATATATTAGCAATCAAGCTACCTTTAATATGACGCTAGCCACTTGAAGGATATTAACCCACAAACACATATTTCAGTCAATTTAATGTGTATTTGTACTTACTCCCCTCCCGAGGCCATGGTCGTCCACCTGGAATACTATGAATAAATATAGTCTAAATGTGAGGATTCGCCGGTTCTCGAGTCACAACGTTCTCCGTGATTTCACACGAAAGAGAGCAATCGTTTCCGTGCTTTTCTTTACAGTTATACCGTGGACTGCATGCATTCCGCGCTCTGATTGGCTGGAGGCTGTCCGACAACGTCATAGACCAATCACAGGATGTGCTGTCCATCGTCATCGAGAATATTGAGGGGCAACAGCCAATTACAAATGTCCAGGGGTGTTGCAAGTTTCATCAACTTTTCTTTCATTGGTCCGTGACATAACTCGAGTCGCCCAATTGTCGTTTACCGCGTTTGTTCTGAAGAGACGTGAAAACATGAAATTGGTCAACTCCAATCTTGATATGGACAAATGTGTGTGTGCGTGGACTTTTGTTAATGAATCACAGGGTTTTATTAGTGAAACAAATACACAAAAAGAGCAGAAACAGGGAGCCAAGCTGACTAACTTCCCAGCATACTTTTTTCTTTAATAAATCAGTCACATCTTTCATAACCCACCAACTTTACAGTATGTCAGGTTCTCTTATCATTATTCTGAGCTTAGCCTCCATCACCCTTTCTCCCTTGTAGATGTGTGTTTGCTGTTGGAATTGGTTTCAGTTCACAGGCCAGAGAAAGTTGATCCTGTTCAGTAAGCGATAGGTGCGTTCGTCATGTGTCCCACTCTCCGCATTGACTACGTAGGACCAAGTGTCTGTAATCTGCACCGCAGCTCTGTGGAGTCCAACAAAGGCCCAGTCTGGGGTTCCAGTAGGTACAATGGAAGACCCCTGCAAAGCAAAGGACAAGCAGTTTGGCATTTGGAATTCAAATACGTGTTCCCAATTATCTATACTGTACATATCTAACAGCGTATGCAGTGCAGTGTGGCAAACCACAACATAGTCTGCATTTCTTTGTGTCAGACTACATCATCTGATCTAAACATACACAACTGTGTTCATATTACCTGGTGGTGGTGTTTCCTTTCATGTTCAATTCAATTCAATTCAATTTTATTTATATAGCGCCAAATCATAACAGACGTTATCTCAGGGTGCTTTACATAGGAGAAAAAAGAGAGACCCAACTATCCCCACAATAAGCAAGCACTATGGCCACTATGGAGAGGAAAAACTCCCTCGTAAACAGGAAGAAACCTCCAGCAGAACCAGGCTCAATGTGGGTGGTTATCTGCCTCGACCAGTTGGGGTGAGCAGAGAGAAGGAGGGAGAAGAGGAGAGTGGAAGGAAAAGGGAGAAGAGAGAGTGATAGTGGGGCAGGGGAGAGAGAGACACGGATAGTAATAAAGATAATAATAATAATAATAATAATAATTATAATAATATAATCAGTAAGAATAATAATAATAATTCATTCATCTTCAATGGTCACTGGTCACATTATTGGTGAGTGAACGCTTCATTGTCGACAACAGCTTTGTGAAAATAAGATGTTTTGTGTGAAGCCATTTTATATGAAAACAAGGTTAGTTACACAACTGTATTTAACTCACATGCATGGTCACATGACTTCCTGACCACCTGTGCGGTCTGTAAGATCTAATGCATGTAGTGATGCACAAAAGTCAAACCGCAACATGAATGAAGACAGTGAATTTGGAATTCAAGAGTCTTACTCCACTGATGATGGTTTGGCAAAGCTCCATGTCTTTTCCCAACAAGCTGCTGCCTCCTGTCTTCTGCCAAGCCTCCACAGCACTTCACCACACCACAGGCCTGCACCCACACACTCTGAAACAGCACATGCATGATGCATGATGATGTGTTCTTACAACAGACCACCACAAAAAGCCAACACAGACTCAGTACAGTCCTGGGGTGCATCCATGTCAATACAGACGGTTCTTAGCTGGTACACGAGGACAGATGGAGGTGATAAGGTTCAAACTTGCATCCAGAAGATCATAGAGAAACTAGCAGGTCTTGAAGAAAACTGGCATTAACGTCACAGTCCCACTGTGCAACTACTGCTCAAATCAACAGACATTAAGATAACTCGGATTTGATGTGACCAAGACTGCTCAGTTTCAATACCCCTGTGTCTAAAACAGCTGTTACATATTCTGTACCTGGGAATGCCTGAAGGCTAAGCAGGAGGTCCCTCAGTGCGTCTCTCAGTCTGTCTGTCTGTGTGAAGCCGATACCTCTACCAGCAAGCGAAAGCCCCTTCAGCCTTTGGAGATTACACAGATCTGTTCCCTGCTTGTCAACCAAGTCTGCACTGGGGATCTGTGGCTCACAACCTGGAAATGAACATCAACAGAAGAAAATGGATGAATCAACATGAGCTGGAGGTTTTGTGAAAATGGCCAATTTCTTATAAAAGCCTGAATAAAGACAGTAAAGTACTAACCTCTCTTTTTAAAGCGGACCTTCACCAGCAGGTTGATACACCTGAGAGCAGAATACAATGTTACACTGTGTCTTGGTTTGTGAATATGATCATTTTATGACTGACGAAAAGACAGAAACCTTGTGTAGTGAGTCACAGCTTGTTTCCAGTCCTTTAGGTGAGTGTGGCAGTGACCCTGCAGGAGGTAGGCAGCACCAGCCCACAGCAACATGGCCATCTTATCCCCACCCTCTGCACTCACATCCCTGATCTCAGCTTTACTCGTCTCCTCTGGTTCCTCCAACACCAGCCTCTCTGGCAGCATTTCCAATGTCGTGCTGATGACCTCATTACAAAGTGCCATGCAATCAGCAGACCGCCCGGCCATGAGCAAGGCAGCACCTGCCTGCAGGTAAAGCTCAGGTAACCTGGGGAGAGGATGACCTTCAGCAGAAACCTAAAAGAACAGATATACCACAAACAGATGTTATTTCCAATCAAAGAAAAATACATTACAGCTTCTAATATTTGACCATCCACACAAATCCATTCAGCTGTTAAAGTTTCAGCTTGCATGTCTGTCTGTGTAGTTTCTCCTACCCCGTGTTGATGTTCAGAGTGAAGAGCTGCCAGCAGGTCCAGATAAAACTCCACACCCTCTGACACCCTGCAGAAACATCAACCACACCCATTAACAACCACTGTGCGCTCTACGGGTCTGTCCGGTTTTGGGTAGTGCCCACAAAAAGTATGAGACAGAGGCTTCATGTTGCATGCTGGTCCTCTCACCTCTCATGGAGCACACACGTCAGTGCCAGATTGTGAAGGACGGAGAGGGCAGAGGGGACTGACAGTAGCCTGCTCAGTGATTGGCTGCAGAGCAGTAAGGATGGGGAGAGGAGTTGGGCACCAGCCAGAGCAGGCCCTGTAGCAGAGGGCAACATCAAAGTCTGCGGGACAAGGGATGTTGTTGTATTTAGATATAGTTGTGGATATGGGTCAGGCAAATGCTGTAATTTTTTTGAACCCACTCATATGCATGTGCAATATGTGTGTTACTCACTGAGTGCAGCAAGCGCAGAGCTTGAATTTCGGCCTGTGTGTTGCCCAGCTGTCTGTAGATGAGCATGCTCTGGTACAGAGCACACACACAGCATGAGTCTGTTTCCAGAGCCTTCCTGTAACACTGCAGTGCCATCTGAGGGCAGCTCTGGGGGTAAAACCAAACACATGTAAATGTTTAACACATTATTCCAATCATGTTTGAGCCCATGTGTGATATTACTGTGATACAATTCATATTTACCATGTGGAAGAGGCAGGAGCCTGAGAGGAAATGTACATATGCTACGAGAGTTCTGGGGGCTGACAGGGAAGAGGCTTTCTGCAGACCAGATAAGGCTTCTGAGCTCTTACCCTCACTCAGGCTTTCAGCTCCTAATTGAAACATTCAGAGCACAACACAACACAGGATTAACTATTAACACCATGGTCCTATGTTTAAAAAAAAAAATTTAAATTTAAAATTGAGTTATACGCAAGTACTAGGGTGGAAACCGTTGGTTGCATTTGGGACGATAAAGGGTAAAACTTATGCCAAGATAAACACAGAGCAGAAATCAAACATAAACTCTATGTTTGAACCCGTTAACTCTATGTTCTATTATATTAGTTTGGTCACAAAGTGGCTGTATCTGATATGTCACTGTGCAATAATCAAATATAATGAATGCTCCAGACCTTGGGCAATAAAAGTACAGATCTGCAATAACTCAGCAAGCCGTCTTGGGTCTGTCACCAATCGTGGAACATCAGTGGACTTTCCTCTTTTACACTCAGTCCTCTTGTCATCCCCATTGCCAGTACACAGGGTCTGAACCAGAGAGGACAGCTCCTCCTGCATCACAGGGAAATAATATGGTAGTTTTACACAGAACAGTCTGTACACACTCATATAAACACCAAACAATATAACAGCAAGCTCTTACCGTGAACTCTTGTATAGTTTTCAGCTGACAGGTGGCCAACCATATGCCCCACTGCAGACAGAGTAGGTGCAGCACACAGGAAACCCAAGCTTTGCTTGTAAGTGATTTCAGAACCGTTCTCCAAAACGCAGGCAGGTCTGAAGTGACAGGGCCATCTCCTGTCATCTGTAGAGCTGCATGAAAACAAGAAATCAGAGCTAAAGGATTTGCCCTGAACAGAGACAGAGTTATCTACATCTATGATTTTGGCAGCACAGGCCTACCTCTCTCTAGAGCGTGTGTGAGGAGCAGCTCAGCTTCCCTGAACCGAGACTGAGCGGTAGTGAATAAACAGGTGTTGTAAACCACTGACAGCTCCAGATGAGTGTGGTCCCCAAGGGGAGGAACACCTGCAGATGAGACAAGACAAAGACAGAGGATAAATAACATAAGCGCATAAACTCCACACGGTCACAAATGACTAATTTGTGACACCTAGATAATGAAGCACCTTGGATTTTCCTGAGAAGTCTGTGAAACTCAGAGGAACACCCAGTCTGGTTCGGATCTTGGCTCAAACTGCCTCCTTCCTGCGGCAGAAATAATCAAAGTAAGATCAAACAGAAAACACAAGTATGTCAAGTACTAGCTCAAGTTAAGAGGTAACAAGAGATACGGAGTAGTGTGGTGTTGTTAATGTATGCTTTGGAATACATTAATACATATTATCTTTCTGTTTATGTACATTGCAATAATAGCCTGCAATAAGTCACTAGACAGTACATGTATGCATTTAACATTCCTGTGGTTAACATAATTATAATTTTTACTTTAGCTTTCTTTCAATGATAGCAGATGAATAAAATGCAGTATTACTACAGTATTTGAAGACTTACTGAACAGATTTGTCTTACTCGCTCCTCCCACTTGTTTACCAGCTCGTTGTTTTCCTGGAGCCAGGTTTTTAACAAAAAGTTTGGCTGAGTCATGGTTACATCGCTGTTCTAAAAAAGAAAAAGGTGACTGTTGTTGTTTTCAACTTTCCCTCGTCGGTGTCTGAAGAAGAGGCGGGGCTTACACCGGAAGTAATCGGTCTCAGGCGGCTCAATGAGGCCGTGCTGCCCCCAGTGGACACATCCGGAACAGACGCAGGCTGCCTGTTGACTAACCGCCAGATGGCGCTGTGACAGAGGCAAAATCAGCTGTGTTCTGGAAACTTCAGTTTGTCCCAAACACCAACAGAGAAGAGTGGTGTTATTGATGCTTTGATGTTTTAGAAAAATACACGTGCATCTACATCTTCAGTTTATTCTGAATGTTCACTGCTTATATTATCACGCGTGTGTACACGTACACACACACACACAAAGCCAAAGCCCTAATAGTAATACAGCTGAGTCATCCCTGCCAGGACAGCCATTTTTCTAAGTGTCCCTCACAAGGTGACTCCCTCTTTTCTCACCCACTTCCTCCTCCCTCCCCCGTCATCCCTCCATCGGTGCATCAACTCGCTCCCCATCATCCGTCAGCCTGTATCACAACCACCGCCCCCACCCCACCCCACCCCACTCTTCCTCTGTCTCAAGTCACGGAAAGCTCTAAATATACCTCCATTAAAGAAACCAAGGGGAGATCCTGACACTTTCTGCTCCACAGCACACACTCAGGCACGCACAGTTCAATTGGCACGCAGGTCTTGGTTCCAGCGTTTTCTGACATTTTCCTCTGCATCGATCCAGCTATTTTCTACCCCTGTCTCACCCTGGCCTGGTCTCTCTGTTCCTTCAAGGACAAGGTCATCACACGGCTAGAGCCTCCCATCTCCCTTCTGTCCTTCAGTCTCTGTGTATTTTACACGTTTAACTCATTTAACTCATCATGTTTACCTAAACCATTCATCTCTGTTTTCATAGTGTTGTTGGACATGCTTGTCCTTTAGGACAGAGGTTCTCTAATGGGGGCCTCTGAGAAGGTTCCAGGTCATTGGGATTATCATGATGGATCTTTGCTTTCTCTTGTTTGGGTCCTTGGTGGAGAAAAAAGAGACAACGTCTTGGTGTGACAGGAGACTTTTTCATCATTTGAAGGCCCTACACTATCCTCTATGCTTGGTGTGCAAACAGAATGGTAGCACGTCAAAGATACTTGTGGTTTCCTGCCTGACTGGATATATTTGGAACATGAGACGCTCACAACCTGACCGCTGAATCCTGTTTACTCTGCACCTTTATCCTCATTCATAAACCATGAAGCCAGGGGAGGGAGCGGGGGGTGACACATGTTATTTCTGTCCTACGTGCCCCTCAGTCCAATGAGCATGTGAGATGTGGTGGACGACCTGTCCTATGTCTCCATCATGTGTTTTTACCCATCAGTGAGAAGACTGTACTGGGTTTAAGAGTGAAGGACTTCAAACACACATGATTGGATTGGATGTGTTCTGTTGCAGCTGTTCTTCAGTGATAATCTGTGTTCTCCTTTAAGAAATGAAGGGTAAACTCACTCACCCTGAGTTTGAGAAATCAATAGGTGCTGGTCCTCTCAGAGCAGTGGTCCCTCTAGATCTGTTCTCCTGTGAATGCTGTATCATCGCAGATAAGTGGACACCATCATGGCGTTCGGCCTGCACCATCTGCACATCTGGACACAGGAATTACAATTTAGCAAGACAAAAAGAAGAAGCAGAGACTAAAATATTAAATGCAGCTATTTGTGTGTGGAGTGAGAGAGAGAGAGAGAGAGAGAGAGAGAGAGAGAGACTGTCAATGGCCCAGCAGTTGAGATAAGTCCCAGGGGGGGATAGCGTGGATCTGCAAACTCACACTGCAGCAGTAAAAAGAGCATCAGCAGAACACATTGCACACCCACACAATCAGCTCACTTACAGCCACTGCATAAACAAAAAAATAAACGGGTCTTCAAATGTAAAAAAAATTGTAAAAATAGAAAAATGTCTTAGGGCTGTATTGATGAGGACATATGTGATGTCATGGCCCAAATGTCTCATGTCTCAATGATTTATTTGTTGGGTACAAATCACAGAAGGATTTGAAGTGAAGTGTGATGCCTTTACACTAACATCAAGTTTTAGTTATGTAGCTTGAGTGAACTAACCCTGACTAACCCAGTGAAATGTCCTGCAGCTCGTCATCAAGGTGCCACACTGACGAGGCTGCGTTTCTGCGCATCCTCCAGCGTCCTGGAGAGAATGTGTCTCTTTAAACGAAGCGGGTGCTGCTGCTGACTTGTCACTTTTCCCTCCCTCCTATATAAACCCTGCGCTGCCCCTCCTGCTGCAGTCACGTCTCCTCCGGGTCGTCCAACATGAGTTACACGGTGGACCACCACTTCTTCGGCCCGGGCTCGTACCGCAAGGCTCGGCCCGCCTCCGTGTCCTCCAGCGGCTTCCACTCCCAGCGCCGCCGCGTCACCTACAGCCAGCCGTCCTCCGCCGACAGCGTGGACAACTTCGCCGGCGACATGACGCGGAGGAGCGAGAAGGAGATCCTGCAGGTTCTGAACGACCGCTTCGCCGGCTACATCGACAAGGTGCGCAACCTCGAGATGCACAACCGCAACCTGGAGGCGGAGGCGGAGGCTCTGCGCCAGAGCCAGGCCGGACGCGCCTCGGTCGGGGAGCAGTACGAGCGGGAGCTGGGCGATCTGAGGAGTCTGTTGCAGCAGCTGACCGGGGAGAAGACCCGCGCCGCGCTGGAGCATGACCACCTGGAGGAGGACATCCAGCACCTGCGCGTCCGGCTGGAGGACGAGGCGCGCAACCGGGAGGAGCTGGAGGCTGCCGCCCGCGCCATGAACAAGTACGCGGAGGAGTGCCGCCTGGCGCGCATGGAGCTGGACAAGAAACTGCGCGCCCTGGAGGAGGAGAGCGCCTTTCTGAAGAAGAACCACGAGGAGGAGGTGTCCGAGCTGCTCGCCCAGATCCAAGGCGCCGAGGTGAGCTTCGACGTGCGGGACGCGCTCAAGTCGGACGTCACCAGCGCGCTGAGGGAGATCCGCGCACAGCTGGACAGCCACGCGTCCAAGAGCGCGACGCACGCGGAGGAATGGTTCAAAGGTGAGTTGCATCGGAAAGGTAAAGTTTCAAACAAAGTGAAGTAGATGATGGAATTGAAAGGGGGGTATATTATAACAGCCCCCAGAGAGAGCGGTATAAATGCATACGGATACAGTTTGTTTGATTAGATTTAACTAAGGTGACTTGAGGTGAGTGAGCAGTGGTCTGGGAAACTGTTGTTATGGTATCACTCTGCACACGTTCTTAAATGTTTGCAGATAAAGCCACTCTGCTGGTTGGAATAAAAATGTCATAGCATTTTCCTCCAGATTGCAGAAAGCTGGTGAATACACTAAAACAGATGATCTAATAAAAAAAAAGCTCAGGGATCAATATTGAAAAATACGGACCCCTGGTTGAAATGCTGCTCTTTTCTGTTGGTGCATCATTGCTGCAGAATGATCAATGTTACTTGAGGCGAGGTCTGCAGGCGTGAGACGCACAGAGCGGAAGGAGACAGCACTCTCAACAGTGGGTGTGTCTGCTTCTTGTGTTGATGGATCTCTGAAACTCATAACACTGAATCCGTATCAAGGTCACCTGCAAGTGATGCTTCATCACTGGGCTCGTCAACACTCTCTCGGCTGTCGTGACCGCAGGGGAAGTAACCTGCAGCTATTCACAATAGGAGAAGTCTGCTGAAGCAGATGTGGGGCCAGATGCAGCGCTTTAAGAATGAGCTTCAAAAGGCCATTCACAGCTGTATGGGAAGCAGTATCATGCCATGTAGCTTTACATGCTGACGTGATAGAGCCATTTAAAGGCGCAAACCAAATGACCTTCCAGTGTCCAGCTGACTGCAGCACTGAGGCCCAGACGAGGGAGGACGCTGAGTCAGAGTGGTGACTGACAAGGTCACTAAGGCCCCCAGTGGTGACTGTATCTGACTCTGAGCCTTCATACAGAAGACAGGTCAAATGTCTCAGGACACAACAAAACTCCAATGTCTGCCTGGTGTGCTGAATTTATAAGCTGGTTATGAGCTTATGAACAGTGACATATACTTTGCTTGCAACTCCCGCAGTTCGTATGGAGCGCCTGTCGGAGACTGCGAGGTCCAACCAGGATGCCATTCGCGGCTCCCAGGGAGAGATCGTAGAGTACCGCCGTCAGCTCCAGAGCCGCACCATCGAGCTGGAGACTCTCCGAGGAACCAAGGATTCGCTGGAGAGGCAGCGCATAGAGAGCGAAGACAGACACCACGATGACCTCAACTCACTACAGGCACAAACACTTACCTCTCACAGTGAAAATCCCTAACTGCTCATCCTGTCATACAGTCAGTGAATCCTTTCTCTTGTGAGACTTTGCGCTTTACAATTTTGCAGGAGACCATCAATCAGCTGGACAACGAGCTGAAAACCACCAAATGGGAGATGGCCAGCCAGCTGAAAGACTACCAGGACCTGCTGAATGTGAAGATGGCTCTGGATATTGAGATCGCTGCTTATAGGTTAGTCAGGGTTTAATTAAATTGTTTCTTAATGGAATTTTCCCCTCACTCTGTATCTTTGTCTTTAAAACAGGAAGTTACTCGAGGGAGAGGAGAAGCGCTTCGTGTCAGGGGGAGGCCCCTACTCCTACCTGGAAGGCAGGATCTCCACCCACCTGAAAGTGAAAGGAGATGAAATCTCAGACACAGTCATCGTGGAGGAGCAGACAGATGAGACCCAGGTGACAGAGGTCACAGAGGAGGCAGATGAGGAAGAAAAGAAAGAGGAGGAGGAGGAGGAGGAGGAGGAAGCTGGAAATGAGGAAGATGAAACCAAAGAGGAGGAAGAAGAAGGTGAGGAAGGAGACGATAAACAGGAGGATGAGGAGGGAGAGGGAGAGGAAGAAAAAGAGGAGGAAAAGGAGGAGGACGAAGATAAGGGAGACAAAGAGGAGGCAGGTGAGACAGAGGAGGAATCCAAATCGCCAGAAAAGGCTGCTTCCCCTCCTTCAAAATCTCCTCAACCCAAATCCCCTGCTGTCAAATCACCAGAATCCAAATCTCCACAAAAATCACCAGAATCTAAATCACCAGCAGCCAAATCACCTGCAACATCGCCTGGAGCTAAATCTCCCGCAGGAGACGAGTCAAAGTCACCTGCACCAAAGTCCCCTGTGACAAAATCCCCTCCCAGCAAATCCCCTGAGTCCAAATCTCCTCGTCCCAAGACCCCTGAACCAAAGTCTCCAGAGAAGGAGAAAGCCAAGCCTGTTGATGCCAAAGACGGCCCAAAAGAAGAGAAGAAAGAAGAGAAGCCTCAGCCTGTCAAGGAGGATAAGAAGGAGAAAGAAGAGCCTGTGAAGGAGGAGAAGAAGCAGGAGCCCAAAGAAAAAGAGCCTGAGAGCAAAGCAGAGAAACCTGACGCAAAGAAAGAGAGCAAAGAGGAGGACGCGCCGAAGAAGGTTGATGCTTCAAAACCTGCTGCGCCCAGCAAGCCTGCGGAAAACGTACCCAAGCCTGAAGCTAAAGAGAGCACCCCCCCAGCTAAAGAAGAAAAACCCGCTGCTCCAAAATCAGAGAAGGTCGAGCCAGAGGCAAAGCCTGCCCCTAAAGCAGAGCCTGAGAAAACAGAGGCCAAGAAGGAGGAGAAGAAGCCAGAGGAGAAGAAGCCCGAGGAGAAAGCTGCATCTAAGCCCGAGCCGGAAAAATCAGAGAGCAAGAAAGAGGAGAAGAAGCCTGAGGAGAAAAACAAGACGAGTAAAGAAGACAGTAAGGACGTGAAGGAAGGAGGCAAGGCAGAGAAATCTTCTGGCACTGAGTCCAAGGAGAGCAAGGAAGAGAAGGCCAAGAAGTAAGACTTGAAAAGCTGCGTTACAGGGTCAGTGGTGGAGATGCCAAAGAACTATGAGGGAGGGCGGGGCAGAGGCTGGGGGCACCCAGCACTTCAGACTGACACCGCAGTGTCCGAATCAAAGCAGGTCATGGTATGTAAGCAATAGTGCTTTCTGTAGCAAATAACCCCCCCCCTCCCCCCGCTCCCTAAGTATGGCCATTACACCACCCCACCCGACGCTTCTGATGTATGACTGTAGTGAATGCAGAATGCTCTTTCTCCTTATCTGAATGTGACAACTGCCCTTAATAAATAACAAGTGCATTTAAACGGAATCCCGCTGACGGGGACCGCAGGGGCCTGCTGTACCTACACGAGCCTTCAAAAGGGTAGAGATGTCAAAACCAATGTCAAGTTATAGATTGTGACAGATGTTGAATATAAAGAAATGTCTATTTACGGAAATACAAATGTCTATATTATATTATTTACACACACACACACACACACACACGAGTAGGGAAGACTTGAATTTTGCTTGTTGTGCACCATAACGCAGCTTCTCCCCGACAGGTGAACTGCAGCGTCTCACTCCTCTGGTCTGCAACGCTAGGACAAAGATGACTGTGCTATGTATAAACTGCTGAGAATATGCAATATGAAACAGAAAATAAAGAATGAAAAATACAACGCGAGCAGATTGGTGTTTTCCTTAATTTGTAGTACACACACACACACACACTCGGGCATTATATACATATATAATTTGACCTTAGCTGATGTGAACATAGAAGTGCAGAGTCAACAGTGATCTTACAGAACGTGAGGCCAAAAGGTAAATGCTGTAACTGCACTGCATTGCGGCGAAGGAGAGGGGGAGCTGTACCCTCCCTCAGCAGCAGCTGCACCCTCCATCGTGTCTCACAGACCACGTTCATGTATTCATCGGCAGCAGAGCGTTTGCTTGCTTCCTCCGTTTTTTGCCTCACAGCTGAGAGGACAGCTCCCATACTGACATCAGTCCCTCTGTCAGCTTTTTACACCACATTAGCATCCCAATACACATGTATTGTTTGACATCACAGGCAGGATTAGAATTTATTCCTAACGGGGCTTCATGCTAAATAAATGCCTGTCTATCCCTTTTTGCTATTGACATCATGTAACATTAGATTCTTGGTACATTTCTATACAATTTAACAGAAACGGTGACTCTATATTTATAATGGGTTTATTGATGAACCCAGCCAGGGGCTGCAATGATGTTCCATCTGGTGGACACATTCTGTAACTTTTCATTTAAAAGAAACTTTTAATGCTCAACTGCGACTACTCTCAATGCAGCCAATTTATCAGCTGAGAAAAGCTATCTGGTTTGTATTTATGTAACCTAAGGGTAGAATTTTGTCTGTTTGATTGTCTCATTTTAGGAACACATTATTTTGACAACTTCTAGGAGAAACTCTATTTTTTTATCTGGAGAAAACTTGAATTGCCTGTTGATAGAAAATGACAAACACCCTCTATTGAGGCATTAGATTTCAGAGGCTGGACCAACAGCGGTAACCAGAGAGTGATCACAGAGATTAAGAGATTCACTGATTTGGGACAGAATCGTTCCTATATGCTGATCACGTGTGCGGTGTTTGTGTCAGAATGGAGAGTATGTTGAGAGTATGGAACTGGCATTAGTATCCCAAGCAACCTGCTGTAACAATAATACTACTGCCACAAGGATGATAAACGAGGAGTCGAAGGCCAATGGGAGACGAGACACCAAATATCATCTACCCTGGACATGATTCTCAACGGAAATGACTCAGCTCCCGCCAGCACCGAACCAGAATGGCATAATAATCAGCTAGAGCAGACGACAGCTATAAATAGAGCAGCACAGACAAGTGAGGGTAGAGAGGGAGGCAGAGGGATGACACAGGCACATTAAGGGTGGACAAAAGGCCTAGAGACAAGAGCCTTAAAAAAAAAAAAACTAGTACACACGAGTTCAAGAAAATAAGCAAAAGTTATTTTATTTTCAGATTGGTACAAAGACTAAAAAATGTTGTGTCACAGTCACAAAGTGGAGTTTGGAGAGTTACGACTACTACGGACAATGGGGAGGATTACTGACAAGCCTAGCGATGACTGAAGAAGCCCTGGGGATGGTTGTACTTGAACGGTTTCAGACGATTTGGACCCCTGAAATTCAAATGAGGAGTGGGAAATGTAAGTTCATACCCTCAGCGTCTCGTCGACCAAATGTGAGAAAGCACTTTCAGTATTCCTTTTTATGGCTACGTACCTGACTGTACGCAAGCACATCTTTTCACGGGGGAACTCTCGTGGTCCCTCCACGCTGTCATCTTGTCCTTCAGTCTCCAGATACACATCCAGGCAGACACACAGGCGTTCCACCTGATTGGTCAGGAGCTGGTGTCCTGGACGTGGTCCCTGTAGTTCGTTCTTGAATACGTTGACCTCACATTCCATGGCCTGTAGATGAGTCAGGGTAAAAAATCACGTGAGGAAGCGACATCATACATGGACAGTGAGGACATATCACTTTCAGAAAGGGGCAATGAAAATCAACCAATAAAAAATTAGTAAAGTGACGTTTATATGGATAATTACAGTTACCCTTTAACAATAACATTTGATCTCAAGATCTAACTCTAGGGTAAATAACCATTAATAAAATGTTCATACTCGAAGGTTGTCATCAGTGCGCCCGCTGCGTTCACCCTTCCAGCTGAGGCAGAGGGAGAAAAGAGGAGAGACCTCTGGGTAACGTGGGTTCATTACCACTGCAGCCTGCAGACGAGCTGAGAGGAAGACGCAGTTACAGACAGCTTGTTTAGAAAAAAATGCTTCACATCAAGTAATCAATAACAGCAACTTCTATAAACAGTACTAATATCTACCTGTGCCTCTTTCAACCACTGCCATGTAGTACAGATCAGTCTCCTTTGCCAGGCCAGCCTCAGTCACATGACGTGTATACGGCAGATCCTTAACGGAAGAGAAACATCAGTGAGGCGGATGAACTTCTGGAAGAATACTTTCTGTGCATACAGTATGATTCCTCATCTAGAAATGAGTGTCTCTGCGTGTTAATGTACCAAGTAGTCCTGGTGAGCGATCGTGGTCCAGCGAGCTAAACGAGAGACAATCTTGGCAGGAAACAGATGCTGACACTCAGCAGAGACTGGGATGATGCTGTGCTCTGAGGACACAAACCAACACAGTCAAAACTCAGTCTTCTCAGGGGGAGCCATAAATACGGACACTTTGAAAAACGACGTACCCAAAGAGGCAAACTGTTTGTGCAAAGCCAGGCGAGACTGGAGACGTCCCCTCAGCAGCTTCATGCTGTTCTCCATGTGGCTGGCGCTCAGTGAACTGCCCACACGTACACCCTTGGAAAAACAAACAAACATCAACATGACGCAGCTGTAACACACATACAGCACTTGGCTGGGATGATACTCAGTTCTGCACACACCTCTGAAGCATCACTTGGAAAATGCAGTCCCCCGAGACTCTGAACCCACATGTAGGGGTGGCCCAGCTCCTCAACGTAATCAGCATAGCAAACAATCCTGAAAGAAAGTGAGGGGGGTTAATTCTGCAGGGATTAACTGCCCCCCCCCCCGAAAACCCCAGGTTACATCACTGAGGTATTGTCTTACCCGACTTTGTCAAACTGGTAACGATTTGCTGGATTGGGTGTTTCCCGGCCATGGTCGCTGGTGTAGAGACAGCTGAGGAGAGTGTCTGATTTCAGCAAATCTCTGCAAAACAAGAGGCCACCATCAGATCTGTCTGTCACACACAGAGAGGGTGATGGGCATTGAAAAACCCACCCGGCACTGATGGCTGCGTTCAGGTCTGTGGTGGTGGAGACCTTGGCCTTGACTGTCATAATGTTCAGATTCATCAGGTAGTAGAAGAAGAGATGGAGGATGCTGCCATCTGTGGAGAAAATGTGGATAACACACAGTGATGAACTAATCCATTAGCAGCTTTATGCAATATGCTCCCTTTTCATTAATCCTCCCAGCAAACGCCCCCAGGGTTTAATTTACACTGCAGCTGCATTACAGAGGGAGAGCAAGGTGTGGTCACGATGCATGATAGCAGCACCCAGGGGACTCTGGATGCTTACGGCCATTTTTAAACATTGCCACTCTGCAGTCAGCGTGAACCTAGTGACACTGCCACTCAAACGCACTTCTGCTGCTGCTGTTTTTTTTTTTTTTACTGCAGTAAAATGTCTGCTGCAGCTGGGGAGGAGAACTGGGGAGAGAGAAGGTACTAGAAATAAAACAGGAGCTGGAGAAAGAAAGAAAAAAAAACCTTTACAGCCTGTTGTAGGTGCTGCAGCATCTCTCTCACCTCTTCCCTCCCCTCCCTCATTCCCCCTTTGGTAGAGTTAAGTCTGCATTGCAGGTCTCCCTATGATCTGTCTCTATTCCTTCAACGACCAGCAGAGGGAACATGCGGGTCAAGTGGGGTCATCATGGCAGAGTGGGTCATGCTTACTTTCTTTCTGTCCTACATATTTTTGGGATTTAACCTGAGTAAAGATCCATTTTGAAGACACTGACAAACGAAACATCAAGCTATGAGCTGCAGTGCGGCTCTAAACACTCAATGTACCTTTGTTGCAATGAATGAGGCAATTCATAGATTAAGAACACTGCAAAAGTGACGTGTTACCTTTACACTTGAGGTCTAAGCAGAGAGACAGAGGGTGCCTCTTCAGCATCTCTCGTCTTTTGTCGTCCAACTGACCACCTGTAGTCGGCCTTCTCCTCTTCTGGAAAGCACAAGAAACAGGAGAAGGTTAGCAAGGAAGCAAAAATAAAGAGCATGTCTGACATTGTGGCATTTCCAATAAATTAGTAAAACATTGTGTATCAGATTTCTGCTGATTAAAGGAGAAACACTAGAGCGACTTGGCATCTTTATCTATTCTTGAAAGTAGGATTTCAAAAGGACGCGCTGAAAGAAGTGACAAAGTTTGGTGCTTGGCCAATATGGATTCACAGCCACCCGGGCACATATTTCATAGAAACTCCCACGCACACACAAACAGCCAGACACAGAAAACAATCGATAGATGCTGATTCACAACCTTCCAGACCACATCAGGGTGAGTTTCTGCGTCTGGTGCTGATACAGGTATATATAGAAAATAGTGCACTCGCTGACCTGAGGGTGTGCGCATGTCCTTAGACTCACCGTTTTCTCTTGCTCTTCCTCAGCATCCGAATCGCTGTCATCATCTGGATTAAACAAAGGATTTTCTCTTCTTTAGTTGAGAATGTATTGAATAATATTGACAGAAAATGAACAGGGTGCTATGTTTGCATGTTTAAATGAATACTTTATAATAGTATTTGTACCCTGGGAATCCTCTGGAGGTTTTGACAAGGCCTTGGCCTCTTCCACATCACCACTGATTGACACACACAGGTTCTTGTCTGAAAGAGAAACAATGGATGAATAAATGAATATCAGGGCTTACATCCCTGTAAGAGAAGCTCCATTTTGTGTGGACACATAAGACATTCTCAAATGAGCACTGACCGCAGGCCTGGCTGTAGGCGTTGGCTTGAACAAACAGGACATAGAGCGGTGGAGGGAGATGCCGGGCGATCTCCGTCTGTTTCTGTGTCTGCTCAAAAGGCATGGAGAGGTACTCCTGCACTGGGACAGACGCCTGGGACAGAGGACAGGGGATAAATCAGAGGTGTCCCCTGGCAGAGAGATCTAACCCTGAATGAAGAATGAGACTAGACCCTAGTAAGCAGAAACACATTAGCAGATACAAAGCAATCAGAAGAATGAATGAATATAATTGTTTAAGTTGAGGAGACAAAGCCTTAATAATGAGACTGCATGTACCTGCATGATGGCGTTTAGTCCTGGCTGTAAACTTCTCAGATGCTCCTTCTTCACCTCAATGCTCTTCTGGTTCTTCTCCTTTGTGGTCTGTGACTCTTTGTATTTCTCGGCCAACCTGTACACAAAACACAACCTTTTAATGACCGCTCTGTGCTACCCAAAAATATCAAGATCAATTTCCTAACAGTAGCATCCTGAAAATGCTCCAAGCCACACACCTCTTTCTCTGCTCAAGCTCCCAGTCCAGTCGAGCCAGTGTGAGTTGGTGGGGGTCATTTTGGGTGAGCTGGGGCCTGGATATCTCTGGTGGAGCCTCCTTGTAGAACTCTTCCTCAGAGACCAGGTCTATCTCTTCGTGCTTGGATCTGGGATAGAGAACCACAAGTTAAAAATCATTGTGGAGGGGAAATTAAACTTAGATTTCACATGTGCAACCCTGCTTCATTCTCATCAAGTGAAAGCTTTTACAAACTGATATGAAATGTTGTACTAACTTGAACTCTAGACACTTGCTGATCTCCTTCTGGAGATGCATCACTTCATACAGCAGGTTCTGTAGCTGAAGGTGCAGCACGTCCACTTTCTGCTTTGCCTGAGTGGAGGAAAAAGACGTTAAGGCCTGTTTACAACCACAATCCAGGTGACCCTGAACACACACACACTATGTCAAGTCAAGATTGAAAAAGAACATGGTTCAATAAACACAATCAGCACCTTAATTGAAAATAATAAATGAGAGGGGGTGTATAGACTGCTGACAGTGGCAGTCCCTGTAGTCAGAGGTGTTACAAGCAGAAAAAAGTGTTTAAGAGTTCCTTCCTCTATCAGCACAGTAAAAGGATGAAATGAGTGAACTGGATGTGTTTTGAGGGACTCACCTCGTGTGTTTGGTCTCTGCCTTTCTTTAGTCTCATGTGAGCAAGACGATTGAGTTTTTTCAGATTCATGAAGTGGATGCAGCTCTGCATACGTCTCTGCTCGACCTCAGCGCACTGAGAAGTTTGAATTTATTAATACAGTCAAGAGACAGAATCTAGTCTGACACTGATATCAGTCTAAGGGAACAGAACAGACATGGCTTATTTTGAGAGTATGACTCTTACCCCTTCTTTGGCTCCATTGGATTTAAGCTCCTGGATCTCACTCATGAGGGTGGCCAGACTCTCACATGACTCTTTGTACTGCAGATAGTCTTGCTCTGGGTCACGGCCATCCAGCTCCACCTCCTCATTATACACACGTACTTCCTAACAAATACAAATACATCAGGCCTGGTCCTCCAGCAGACCACAGCCCACTGGTTCCCCCTGTGACCCGCTCAGCTGCTCCCTTCCGGCGGTGTCCCTACCTGCTGGTCCCCATCTCCGCGACCGCGTTTCATCTCCGGAGTTCCTCCTTCACTGCGGAGAACCTTCGACTTTCGCTTCTTCAGGGCGTCCGATGACATGGCTGGGTACATGAAAACATAACAGAGTGAGTGCAATCAAATAAAGTCAAGCGCTGAACGAACTCCGGTGGCCTACTAGCCCCGGCGTTAGCACTGTAGCTGTATGCTAGCTAACACCGACTCGTTCATTTGCTAACGCTACCTTGTAGGCTCATAACGGGAAGTTTCCGGCGCAAATCTCAGGAAGCTAGTGCAGCAGGTGTTGTATTGTATATATTATAATTTTCCCACTTACCTTTGGAGGATTAAAATACGCCTGAAACTCTTCAATCTTGAGCAACAGCACACGTACTCCCACTTTGTCAGACCGCAAAGCGCAAACACCGACGGAAGCCTCAGTGTGTCAAAAACCCACAGCAGCTGCACCGCCATCTAGCGTAGAACAACGGCAAACACCGAGTCACTTCAAAACTGCTCTGCACTCAAATAGATATCTTTATGAATGTTCCATCGCTTTAGATGTTTTATTATCTCAAAAAGCCGATACGAAAACAAATGATAATTTACTCAAATTGTTTACACAAATATAGCAGTATAAAACATACAAGTCTGTTGTTGAACATTTAAATAAAGTTTAAGCCTGCACATACTATACCCACAATGCAGTACTTCATCATTGTTATGTACAGTGCAGGAAGTAAACATATACGTATATGGGCGAATGGGGAAATGCTGCCCCCAAGCAGCAGACATAATCCACTGCCCTACATATACATATTGTTGAATTTTGCACTGATTAATTGTATGATAATGCTTAATTTGATTTTTAAAAAATACCAGAAAAACTAAATATTTCATGACACCGGAAGAGTACCCTTGCGTGCCACACTCAATGTAGTACCATGTGTTGCGTGTTGTCCAATACAAAATAACGCTGGAACCGTGATGCGGATGTTTTTGGTGGGACCCGTCAGGAGTGAATCAGTGTAGATGTCGGACACTGGAGATGAGTGGCAGGTCGCCTGGCGAATCCCCCACATCAGGGGAGTAGGAAGTAAACATATATAACTGAAACTATATATATTCAGACAGTATTTATTCAGAATTATAATGAGTCTTAAGATTTAACACAATTACCCAGGTCACATACAACTAAGACCAGGAAACTTAAAAAACAGACAGAAGTCCGGATTTCTCAGTTGGAACAGCTGTAGGAACAAAGAACCAGACAGTCCAACCTCACTTGGCCATATCTATCAGACTCTGCAAAGATGTGGGCACCCAAGTCTTCTCCCCCTGCACAAACACAACCCCTCTGTCAATGTAGATGACGATTCTTCCAAATGTGTACAGCTGTTTGCCCTCATGCCGTTTGGCCACTAAAGGCATGAAGACGATATTGTTTTCCTCTGCCTTGGTCTGGATGAGATCTTTAAAGTTGGTTTGACCACTGGTGCTGATGCCTCTGTGAGCCACGGTCTCTGCATCCCGACGATCCTGCATGGCTTCGTACTGGAAGTCCTTCCTTCTCTCTGTCTGGGTGAGATATGCAATGTTCTCCCTAGCACCAGGCTGCATGTATCCTCCTGTGGAGACAAAATATAATTGTATTCTGTTGGTCCAGATGACAAACAAGGGAGATTTCTATTTTGTCCTATAAATCTGCAATACTAACCTGAAGACACTGCACGGTTCATGATGTCCAAAGCTTCATTAAACTTCTCTTTTATGAGGGGCTGTGCCAATAAGACGTCACTGAACATGCTTTTCCAACCAAGGTACCATTTAGTGATTTCCTCATAGTTGGGACTGTTGCACAACCATGAACACAACACCTAGAAACAACAATAAAAAAAATGATCTGATGTCCCTGACAACATCTTTAACAAATCTCTGTAAACAATTTACTATGTCACTATGTTCACGGACCTGCAACCATTTAGTAAAGAAGTTTTTGTCCAATAGAGACACTAGGCTGGAGGGGGATAGCATGCCCTCCCAGTCCATCACCCAGTGAAATGGCTCCATCTGCTGCTGGTGAGGGTTGATAACCAGCTCCTCCAGACACAAAGCTGTGGAAGGAGAAAGGAATCTTCAAATGCAGACAAGTAATTTGTGGGAAAGAGAGACAGCATTGCTATGATGACCTTGTGGTTATCACTGATGAAAACATACCTAACTTTGGAATGATGTTTTTCACCATAAAGGCCTCCCATGCACCGGGGGTGAAAACATCTTTCCATGGCTGCAGGATGAGGCGGGCTGATGTGTCACTGGGATGCCATCGTTGCAATGCGTTGGACAGTTTGCTTCTGATAGGCGGGTACAGAGGCTCCAAACGTGATTGGAGTAGAGGCAGCCAAGGGTGAATCCAGGAGTGGATGGGTACTGTGTCAGTTAAGGGGTTCCAGTTATCCACCTATCGAACAGGAAACAAAGAGATAAAAATGACTGAATATTGAAGGAAAGTAGCAACAAGAAATGTATGGAAAAGAATCAGACAGCATCCAGGTTTCTACACATCCCAGAAAGTTGAGTGTGTGCCTTGCCTCTCGCTGCAGCCGGGGTAAGATCAGCTGCTCCAAAAGATTGTCCATGATCCACAAGGGGAGAAGAGGAGCCCACACATCGATACAGTCCACCATCGCACCGACCATACGAGGCTGCCAGCACGACACGCAGGTCCGCATCACTGGGATCCACACCTCCCACAACATTCTGGAAGAAGAAAGTTGTATATAGTAAAAACAAGTTGTGATATTTTAAATAGAATTGACTCACACAACAAGATGATTAAAGCTGAATTTGTGTTTAAAAATCACCTGTGGTAAGGGTCCATATTTGCATCTGGGCCACTGGAATGGAGGCCTCTAGTTTCAAGGATTGCTCTCCACTGGCCTATGTCTTCAAGACAGTAAGAGTTGTCCTGAAAAAGTGAAATAGAATTTATACCTAATTATTAAGAATTACATAATGGCAAAGCATTGTTACATTAAGAAAATAAAAACTAGAAAAGCATACCTTCAGTGGGTCCCAGGAGCAAAGTTTCTCTTTGAGTAACGGATGAACAACAGCCACAGCCAAGTCTGACAATCCCATTGTCTTGTATTCTTCATAGTAATCTGTTTGTAAGGTCTCAAAGATCCGGGCACATTCCTGGACAAAGAGCAAGGAAAGCACCGAAATAAATTAAGCTCCCGAATCTGACTAAAGAGCGGAGATGAATAAAGTGAAATAATATGATAATGTTAGATGTTAGTGTGTGTAAACACCTGTAGGGAGGGTCCCTCCCCAGGTGCCATTTCTCCAGAGGGAAAACGCTCCACCAGTGCCAGTACAGCCTCCATTCTTTGGATGGAATCTTGCTCTGCATCCAGTCTGGTCTGCAACGCCTGTGACTCATGGCTCAGAGACACAACTACATCTTTCTCATGCTGGAGACGTCTGGCAGACTGCATGAATGATTATTATGATGATGAGAACAATGGTTAATGAAAAATTATGGAAACCACAGCATAATAAGCATTGCAGAGACACCTACCTGCAATATGTCTTGTTCTGTGAGGTCTATCAGTAGTTGCAGGTTATGTTCAAGCTCAGGCAAAGCAAAGGCAGTTCCCTTCTGATCCCTGGTGGAGAGGCTTGGTGGAGCTTCATCTGGGACGCTGTGCTTATTGGACATCTGGCTGTAACTGTAGTAGACCTTTTGTTCTCTTCCTGTCATATCTATCACCTATAGACAGGGTGAGATAACAGAAAAATTAGATTCTGAGAAAAGACCACGGGCCTACATTCCAAAAACAATATAACACAGAGGGTGGCATTGAGTACTATTACGTTTAGTTCCTGAAGCTTATAATCAGTTATAGCAATATGACAGCAATATTCAAATAGTGTGAAGATTGAATTGTTAACATCCCTGTGATACATACAGCAAATGGATGTTAATGCCTGAGTCTCTATTAACATACCTTGACCTGTGCTAGCTCCCCAGCAGATGCAGCAGTGCTCCGCCCAGCCAGTTTGCCTTTAGCCTTCAGCTCATCGACAGTTCTGTAAGAGTACTTGGGTTTCTTTTTCCCTGTAGGCCCTGCAGGATCCTTACGCCACTGGCCTAGCTCTTTCTGAAACTCCTTCACAGACAGGAATTCAGAAACATGTAAAAAATAATGTACACTCACTATACAAAGCCACTTATCTAAAATTCAAACTCGATGGGAATAATTTTGCTAAGAAATATTCATCAAAAGAACCTTTTCTTCTTCTTCCTCCGAGTCCACCACAGGAAAATCCTGGAGACTCTGCTTTGTTCGCTCGTTTCCATAAGCCCCTACTGCTCCTTTGCCTTTACGAACCTTTGCCTCAATGGGGTTTACAATACCTGCAGGAATGAGAAAGCAATATGTACGTCAGTTTGCCTTTGTTGCTTGAGTGTACAGTACATATAGTGTTACTCAACATCGTAATCACATGGCCTCCTCAGTCACCCACCTTGTGCATTCTTGCCCAAGCCTTTGCCTGGCTGGTAGCCCATCTTCTGCAGAAGCTTCTGACCAATTCCCTTAGTGTGCTTCTCCCAGTTACCAATGCCTTGTCCAGATTGAATGCCACCAGCAAACCTCTGGGCCTGGTTCTTGCGGAAATTACTCTGCTAATAACAATACATTTTGATAATTCATATAAATGTCGATTTGGTTGCAGAGTACAATGCAAAGGTTTGAAAATGTCCACATAAGTAAAATTACCATCTGCAGTTTTCTGGGTGCAGTGCTGCGAGGGGGGGAAGGTGCTGGAGGAGCATTGTCATCAGAATCATTGGAGTCTTCTTCTCCTTTTTGCTGCTGTTGCTTCTCCTCAGCTGCAGTCTTCCGCAGGCCAGCACTCACAAAGTTCACAGGAGCAGTGTAGTCTTTAGTTCTAGAGAGGCACAATTTATTTTTTAATATCACTTTGAACATGAAGCAGACCTTGGTGCTGTTTGTGCTTCTCCTCTTGGGATGCCTAAATTCAAACAAACCAATGCCTTACTTCTTGCCTCCGAAGCTCGGCCGCTCATCCTCATCTGAGTCTTTTTCAGCCCAGATCCCATAGGTGGCCTGCTCCTTGGTCTGCCTGTGTCTGCGGCGGTCTGGGTTGAACTCATTGGCCAGATCCCAGTCTGTCACCTCAAAGCTCTCGATCTCCACACCTTCCTCCTCCTCATCCCCTCCTCTGCGTCCATACAGGTGGGACATGGACATCTCTGGACATCAAAACAAACACAACACCATGACAATTAAAAAGATGTTATGGTGAATCTACAGGCAGCTCCATGGCAACGGAACAAAGATGATGATGGCTTGATGATCTCCCAGGTATTAGCTTTCTGCAGCTATTGACATGTCTTAGCAGTTTGTCCAGAGAACAGGACAAAAAATACAACAGAGAGAATAATTACAAACGTAACCATTACGTAAACATTTAACAGCTTGCTAGTGGGGGTAACACCGTTACTAAGTGTTGCAGAGAAAACAACGTGAAGACAAGCTAACATAGAATAGCACAGGAAAGCAGTCGCGTCCTAGGATATAATATCACATTGGTATTTAAATATACTAGAAACAATGCTTACAGTCTTGATTATTCTCTTACTTGTTGATAATTGGAGTATTAGAGACGACCCAGCTCAGAGTAGTTAGCGTTTACGTCCAACACACAAAACGAAAGGAGAAGTACTTCCGGTGAGCGCCGGTGTTCTTTCAAAATCCCGGAAATGAAATGAAACGAAATGTCTCAAATGCATAGTAAATAAAGTTATTATATACATATTGTTGAATTTTGCACTGATTAATTGTATGATAATATTTAATTTGATTTTTAAAAAAATACCAGAAAAACACAATATTTCACGACACCGGAAGAGTACCCTTGTGTGTCACACTCAATGTAGTCCCACGTGTTGCGTGTTGTCCAATACTAAGTAACGCTGGAACCATTATACGGATGTTTTTGGTGGGACCCGTCTTGTTCGGGAGTGAATCGGTGTAGATGTCGGACACCGGAGATGAGTGGCAGGTCGCCCGGCGACGAAAAGGCGCAGCGCGAAAGTCAAAGACACATCCGGGGGGTTCAGCCTCAACGTGCAGCCAGGAGCCGCTGGACGTGGAGAAAACTGTCAAACGAATCAGAGAGGCAGCGTGAGAAACCCGAATCCAAAGCAGCCTCTCTTGAAATATAAATCACAATGAAGCAGAATAAACCCCTTTTCTCCGCTGGTTCGTGCACCATTTAAACAGAGTCCCTGTTGTACTCTTCTCCTCTGCACAGGTCTGAGCTGAGGTGTGAGGAGTTCTGGCAGGAGTGGAGAGGTGAGGATAGGGTTCCCAGGTCTGCATACGAGAACTCAAACGATATGAATCAATCAGATTATTCATCTGTTATTTGCACAGCCCAAATTCACAAATCATAATTTGTCTATTTAAATAATTAATTCATGTTGCTAAGGCAGGGTGGAGGGGAAAGCTAACACTAATGACTAGCTTTGTGTGTTATGTGCAAATGGGCCACGCATATGCATGCATGAAAAAAAAAAAAAAAAAAAAAAACTCTGAATATGAGTCTACTTTTCATTTAACTTGCATCTTGATGAACCTTATTGTTCTGCAGGGCTGGTCAAAGGATCAACATCCAACTCCAAATCAGCAGAGAACAAGGGCCCAGAGGATCCCACTGAGCAGCTGCAGGAGGACAGGCTAGACTGGAAATGTCAGCAGCTGGAGTGTGTGTGTTACGGCCTCGGCTCCTTCTCCTCCTGCGCCGCGGCTCGTTACCAGCTGGCCACGCTGCTGCTGCTGCTGGATGCAGGACAGGTCCGACGTGGATCCGTGAGGCTACCCAGGCTACTCGGATGTGGCCCTGTTCATCATACACTGTCACTGCTCTGCTCTAGATTCCAGCAGAGGACTGCTTTGTTTATGACCCTGTATTCTCCACTGGAGAGATGGACGTACTGAGGAAGCTGGGTCTCACTGTACTCACAGAAAATGAGGTCAGTTGATCTTCTGTGTTTGCAGCAAATAATCAGACTAATCCAGTGTTTTTAGTCATTTTAGCTTGTTTGGTCCAGATGAATGGAAGCTTCATAGATTGCCACCTTCTCTCTAACAGCAGTTTGTGTCACTGTTCTCTATTGTGCAGGAAGGGAAGCGTTTGGCTACGAAGCCCACTCTCTTTTTCCTGATGCACTGTGGGAAAGCCCTTTACAACAACCTCCTCTGGAGGAACTGGAGCGCACAATGTCTTCCCTCTGTGACAATCATTGGAAACAGCTTTAACAACATGAAGGACAGGTTTGTACAAGACAAGAATGCTGGAGGGGAGTTTTAAAAAAAACTGAAGGAGAGAAGAGGTGACGCTCACTCTGTTCTGTCCCAACAGGACGATCGAGAGAGAGTTCGAGCGGGACTACAGCTACATCAGTCAGGCTGTGGGTGTGTGTGAGGAGAGATGTCTGCCTTGTCCGCCTCGCTTCATTGACGTCTTCGGTGACACAGCAGTCATCACCTTTCCTGCCAGCAGCATTAACAGACTCCCACAGTCCACCTGGGCAGAGCCACCTGAACCACTGTACCAACACTGCTCTCATTTGGAGATCATACAAAGACACACTCGGAGCTGAGACTTATTTTTTTATTGTTTCTATCGATAAGTCAAGTTTTTTAAATGAATGATCTTTGCTCGAATTTGAGGGGCTGACTCTTGAGGAAGAAGAGGAACAAGACAATATTTTCCATTTCGTATGAATTTAACCTGGTGAACTGTGGAGTGGCGATTGATAACTAATAGGAAAGCTTCTGTTAGACTGGGCATTTGCACATCTGATAGGTGATTCTTAAAGAAGAGAAGACAATACTCAGAGTAAAAAGTTTTTATTGTTGGAAAAAAAACAACCCTCAACAGTACAGCCCTCCCCCTGCATCAGTAATGACCGGATCTTCACCGGAAAGTAATACTCATCCTCTCACTCTCTGCTTTCTCGTTCTGTGCTTCACTCAATCTAACAACCTTTCGGATCCTGGCAGCGTTTAATGTTACAGCAGTGACGTTAGAAAAACTTGACTACAGCAGTGTTTTCTGGTGTGGTATGGGTTCACTCCTCAGCGACTCCATTGGCAGTGGCTTTATCTGCGACTCCGTTGACTGCTGGGTCTTTGTGTCCGGTTCCATTTGACATACTTGATTTTGAGACGACATCAGCCCAGGTCCCCTTGCTCTTCAGGACTGACGGTGTAGCCTTGGTGTCGCTCACTCCATTTGATTGACCATCTTTCTCATCTGACTTCATCTCCTCGCATGTTGCCTCAGGTTCCTTCTCTCTCTTCACCTCCTTTTCTGCACTGCTCTCAGTTTCCTCTCCTGCAGCACTGACCTCTGACACCCCATTCACCATTTTCACCTCAGTGCCTCTGTCACCATCCTCCCTATTCTCTGTTTTCTCCTCAGGCTTGTTTTGCTCTGCCGGCTCCACGGCATGACCATTAACTGAAACTGCAGGAGCACCCATCACCGACTCCTTTTGACGCTCACTGTTATTCTCCACCGCTGGGCTTCCTCCATCCTCAGCTTCCTTCCCGCATCCTGTTTCTTTATCAGAGTTTTTCTCTCCTGCCTTCACAGTCTCTGAGGCGGCGGCGGCGAGCTCACCAGGAAGCTTGAGTCCCAGTTCTTTCAAAGCTGCAGCTTTTCGCTCCAGGTGTTTCTGCTTGTACTCCTGGAAACTGTCACTATGAACACAAAATGATTTTATATGCGGTTGTATATATATCCAAGGTTTGTTTTTTTTAAAGAGCATCATAATCAGCACATATGTTAGTGATATTTACCTCTGTGTAATCTTCCTGATTCCTGTCATTAGAACCATCTGCTCCAAAATAGTCTCGCTCGAAGGTGTCAGACACTGAAGAGACGGACGACGCTCAGGTTAACAAACCATGTTCCATTTCCTCCCTTTCAAAACTGAGCAATGGTTCAGCGTTCTCAAAATAAAACACATCTCCAGCCAGAATCATACCTCCACTGTTTGCTCCGCGCTGTCAGCTCCTGCCTGTCTGAGAGAGCGCTCTACCTGCACCGCCTGTTTGGTGATGGTGCAGAGGAACTCTTTGCTGCAGCTTGTCTGAGGATGATCCTCCCCAAACTGGTAAAAGAAACGAGCCATCAGACAACATCCTCCCAACCAAGCCACCTTGACTCATACCTCATACACGTACTGACCAATGATGTGAAAGCAGCGAGCGCCTCCTTCTCATGGGTCATAGCACTTCTGTAGTCTCCCTTGCTGCACATCCACTGGGCCATCAGGTGCTGGCTGCACAGAGACAAGTGAGGGAAGGGGTCATGACCAATGCAAACATACAGGTAGACAAATACAGACAAAACATTTAAAGAAAACATCAGTGCCAGCTCTATATGTTAACTTACTTGAGAGCGGTGTGTAAGTCTGTGGCGCCGAAAAAGGAAGTGTTCAGTCTCAGGGCATTCTTGAGGAACTGCCCTACCTGCTCTCCTGTCAGCACCAGCCCAAGGCAGCTCTGCCATTAGACAATGAGACGACTTTAGGCTTTTATCAATGCAGACATATATATATATATATATATGTTTTTTAAATGTTGTGGAATCAAAAGCACGAGAGGGTGAAGTGGTTATTCAGGTGTTATGACCTACATCCAGTGTCGCTGCGTAGGGATGGTCCTCTCCATGAACTGTTAGCAGTAACAGACGAGCTCTGAGGAGACACTTCTGAGCCAGGGCCGTCTCCCCTCCGGCATACATGTACACACCCAAGAGGGTCTGGAAGACACGACAATGACATGTTGATAACCACAGTGCTAGAAAATAACATGTTCAAGAATACTGATGTGCCGTTTTACTCACATATTGCTGGATTGTGTTTGGATGGTCAAAGCCCAGCACCCTCTCACTGATGACCACTGCTTTCAGCTGAGCACTGCGAGCCTTTAGGAGTCATGGCGAAGAGAGGAAATAAGGTATGTGGAATATATATCGTTTGAAGTGAAAACAATTATACATTAAGTCAAATTTAAATCAGTGTCACTGTATCATAGTTTCCAGGTTGTTGTTTGTTTTGCCTAAAAAGGTGACTGGTTTTAGCCAGTAACTGTAGAAGGAACTACATGGGTAATGGACTCATGTACCTCCCGCTACTGCAAAGTAATGATGCTGTGTATTCAGCTGCGATGAAATGTGGAGCACAACCCACCTCTGCTGCTTTTCCCTGCATGAAGGCCACCCTGGCCAACAGGCTGTGGCAGTGACCGGCGTCAGGGTGCAGGTCGTCACACACCCGACCAAACAAGTAGGAGGCCTCCTTCAAGTGCTCATGGGCCTGATCCAGCAGACCTGCGGTGTAAATAAATGCATACAGAATTAACTTTTCATTTACATTTAGTTGAAATGCAAATTTAGACTATATCATGCAGCTGTGTTCACCACCTTTCTGAATGGAGCTCTGTGCAGCACGATATGCTTTGGAAGCATCCACGCTTGGCATGTCGACATGCTTGACAACGGGGAAGATGTTGAGGATATCATCTGGACCAATGGGAGCTTTATTGTGGTTGTCAAGGTTGTAGTCCCTCAATCTCAACTGGCGTAGACACAGAATTAAACATAATAACCATTCATTCATGTTTGTTGTGAAGATTTTATCTGGAAACTTATTTTATATGACTCATTTATGCACTTTGGTTGATCTCGTGACACATTCTAATTGGTTTATAATAAAATGAATCTATATTTCAGATGTCTGTTACCTGGACTCCTGTTTTTAAACAGAACTCTCTGAGCAGAGAGAGCTTCTGAAGGCCATACCGCTCTACCAGGTGGTTTGGACCCGAGCTGCCAGAAAAGTAAAATAACCGTTGTTTAAAAACTAGTTCTCCAGTCACTGCATAATGGCGAGTACATAGTGAGAACAAGCAAAGACTGTGTGCTCACCCGAGGCAGTCAGAGATGTCATAAGTCTCAGCGGCGTCCTGACAGACCAGGTTCCACAGCTCAGGTCCAGTGAGCGTGCCCCAGGGCGTGCTCTCAGAGACCCCGGCCCCTCGACCGCGCCGCTTCGACTTCTTTTTCGTGTCCTCCCCTACATGAGCGGCCGTGAAATGGGGAACCAATAGGCAGCAGAGGAAGTGACTGACAGCTGCACAGACACAGGACACATCCACGCCCTGCAAAGACATGGACACATATTCATTATTCCTGGAGCATATGGACACACACCGGCTATTTGACCAACTCAGTGCATTTACAGTGCAAACACAGCAAGGACAATAACAAAATACCTGGAGGAAGCTGTTGAACACTCTTCTTGTGGAGCGGATGAAAACTTCACCCACAACCAATCTCTGTTGAACCAGCACAGAGGAACATCAGAAAGCACATGGTGATTAGTTAGGTGAGCTTTGACATCTTAGAGTAAGGCTTGTTTTTTGTGTATAAAAAACACACCAATATATGCCTCAGGCAGTCCTTGTGCTCTGACTGACGGGTGGCCTTGATCACATGACCCAGATACCGCATGTTGATGCCTCGCTGGTGCAGCGCCTGTTTCAGAGAGGCTCCATCCATTGGTGCTTCGTAGCTTTGTAGGCAGTGCTCCACCTATGTAAGTGCACACAGACGTGTATGTTCGATAAGCTTGTTTCCTTGTTTTCACAGGAGATGATCAGCCTCTGAAAGTGCAGTAAGAAAGGATTCCCTCACAAAGCCTGGTATCTGGTGTGTGATGATGAAGGCCGCTGCTTCCTTCAGTAACTTCTCCTGCTGGGTCACAGAGGCGTGCTCAGAGGGAGGGAAGGACACGCCTACAAACACAGAGCACATGAAGCATACATCCCGTTAACAGGGGAGGTCCTGTGATCCTTTCCTGCGAGATGTTTCAGGTCACAAAGTGGGAGAAAAAAATCTGATTCCGGATACAAATAATAGTGTGACTTCACACAACCATTCCATGAAAATGTGTGTGTACGTGTGCGTGTTTTCACCTGGAGAAAAGATATTTGGGTTTAAGCGTAGCTCAAAGATGATGTCACTCGTTGAGCCAACTTCTTTACAAGCAGCTCGTACTGCATTAGTGGACCGAGAGTCACCTGTAAGAAAAGAGAGGATGTATGAAAAGTATATTAAAAACAAACAAACAAACATGGCTGAATATATTATTTTGGTTTAATCCAAGGAAGCACTTCTTACCAGCTGTTGCACATTCTTCAAAGCCTCCATTCTCATCCAACATTTCCCTGACACGCAACGTGAACTGACAGTATCTAAGAGAAGAAAACAGACATTAACTCAGTGAAAACACCTCAGTGATGGAATTGCTTTTATTTCATGAGGCACTCACTTGTGTTGGATGAAAGCCTGCACCAGCTCTGGCCTCAGTCTGCAGAGGCCATGAGGAAAGCTCTTTGGAAGCCCAGAGTTTACGTGATAATTCTCTGGCCAACCTTCTTTAATGTCACCTGTCTTCTCCTCATCCTCTTCTTTCAATTCTTTCCACTCCTCTTCTCGAGTATCGACTATCTGACTCTCTGTCTTCGCCCCTGGGCAGAAGTTGGCATCTGCTGGGTAGCTCCTGAAAACGTCCAGTATGTAGAACCTCCCGTCAGCTCCCAACAGTCCCTGGGAATCCGCGGATGTGAACAATGGTACCTTGTAACCGGTAGGCGAAACAACAATATGTCTCTGCAGAGCAAGGCACTTGGCAGAGTGAGCCAGGAGCTCGAGCAGCCGCCTGCGGTGAGTGGACTCTTGGGGTCCAGCATTGACCCCGTAAAGCAAGCCCCTGAGAAGGAGAAGAAGAATGATTTTAGAAAAAAAAAAAAAAAATTAAAAATGCAAAACAGTTTTGTTTGATAAAAAAAAAAACACAGACTGGTACCTTGATGCTGGAGTAGTTTCCTGGTCCTGGTCCTGCTCCATTCCTTCCAAACCAGGAGCCAGACCCTGGGCAGACAGACGTACTCCTCTGTAGTCGACGATGGCTGTAGGTAACGTGTGCAGCCCCTCCAGCCCTTCTATGTCACTGTAAGCTTGTACGCCTTTGAGCTCCAGCCTTTGAGCTGCCCTGCAAGCAGAAGATGAGGACATTGAAATAATCCACATCATCCTGACAGTGAAGAAACAAACATTTCATACGTCTCCGATAAGAAACAGAATGTATTTTATATTTATTACATTTAAGATAACATCATCTTTTTTAGTCTCACTGATGTGTTACGTTATTGTGGCAAAGGGCTAAACTAAACAGTTAAACATATCAAGGAAAACAGGGACAATAAAAACACAATAGAATATAATAATAACATCTTATATGAGATGGTACATATAGGATGTTGACATATAGTATATACTGTATATCACATTACACAGACATAAACACATCCAAAATATTGTCATTTCTCTGGTGTGCTCTTACCTGCGACCCCTCTCCCCACCAAACATTGCACTTGCTGCCGCCTGGCTCATGAACAGACCGCCCACCAGGAAAGCTGGGTCCTCTGGTTTTCCATTCACAGGCTCCACGAAGCCATCTATGACGGTCTCCGCCCCCTGCATGACGGCCGACACGAACGCACTGTTCACCTGAGAGAAAACAGGCACAAGAAGAAAAAGTGAGTTGACAGACGAGATGAGGCAGGTGGTAAGATTCCTGACCTGTGCTGCTGCTGCTGCTGCTGCTGCTCACCTGGACCACGGCTCTGTCTCTCTGCAGCCGCTCCTCCAGGCTGCCTTGAGGAAGATCTCTGGCTGCCTGCAACTCCTCATTCCAGTCTGGAGTCTACAAATGACCAGACACAAGCACAATTAGCTACTTTCACTTCAAACAGTGGCCTCCTCAGTGGAATGCAACAAAACTCTATTCTTCTAGAGTAAATAACCCGTCTTACAGCCTGTTCATCCACTCCCAGTCGGCTGAAGGTGTTTTTGTGAGTGCGTGAGGCACCATGAGGCCCGAGCCAGCTCAGCGTGTGGTAGGAAGTAGGCATCACTTCTGCAGGTGGTAACTGAGGCCTAAAGGTAGAGTAGAGGGAAGAGAACAAGCTGCATTACCCACAATCCACCTCATTACAGTATCGGAGCTTTTGTCATGTGATATTGTTACCTGTTTTTATTTGTAGTGAGAGTTTTTTTGAAGGCAGGACTGATGTGACAGAGCAGGTCAGTGAAACAGTGACAAACTGGAGACGACTGTGCAGGCCGGGGATCAAACGCATCTTCTGTTGATCTGAGACAATTAAAGTTACATTTAAATGATTTATTTAGATTGCTGTTCCTAATATAGCAAATAATCCTACAGGTTAATTTATAAACCTGATAGTTTGAATCAACATTCAGAAAATAATCTGAATCCCAAACTTTTTTACCTGTTGAGGAAAAAACCTTTCGGACAAGATGTGATGTCACACCGTTTTCCCTCCATCGTCACCACAGATATGTACAGGAAGTCTCCCTGCAGCTTCCTGTGACCTGGAGGCGGGTTCCAGCAGCTCAGACACAGGTCCTTCAGATAACTGGGGGCCTGATGAGACCGATAAAAAGTCAGAGTGTGTTTGGATGTGGAAGTGGCCACGTGTTTAAATAAGTATAAATAAAAAAGGTATTTCAGGGTGGTACCTCGGGCTGGGAGCTGGGTGGCAGCAGGGCCATGAGTGGTCTGTCTGTGGAACCAGGGAGGAGGTACTCAGGAGGAGCTGCATCCTGGTTGGTTGAATCCGTTTTTGTGTTGCTCAGAGAGCGTTTCAGGCTTTTTCCAGTCAGTGAGCTGGGCTCTGCACCTGTAATCGAAAGTTTCCACAAGTTTGATCAAAGACAAAATTTTCGTATTTTTGGTGTAATACACTAAATCTTAAATGCTTGATTGTACATATGTAGCCTCCACCTCCTTATCTGTTGACGTGCAATTACTTTAGTATGTATCAATATATAAAAGAGAAGTAGTTCCACCCTCTGACAGATCAGGTTACAACTCAGTTACTGTGGACACGTGAGCCAACGTGGCTCAATGAAGTATTCGTCACACACAGGAAGGGGTGGGTGGAGTGCAGCAGGGCAATTCTACTCTCATGCTGGAGCGGTTGTAGTATTTGTTCTGTCCTAGAGCCTGCAGCTCGTGATGTTTTCTTTTAATGCAACGTTTTCATTTTCATGCACCTGCACGCTGATAAATGAACTGGCCAGTATTAGGTGCTACTTAGTGGCTTCCCCCACGGGCTCAGTATGTGTGTACCTGTGGTCTGATGTGTGAGTGTCTCCAGCAGGCTCGGTGAGCGTCCCTCCCTCAGTGCGTCCTGGGGCCCAGATGCCCTCAGCAGCTCAACGACTCGAGCCAGATGGAGCCTGGCGGAGCCGGCAGTGTAGGGCTCTAGAAAAGAGTACTCGGGTTAACAAATAAAATTCAGAAACTTTTTTATTGAACAGAAGTTAAGATGCCCCAAAAACCTCTGTTGAGCAGTCCCTTAACATAAGTCTTGCATGGTAAGTACGGTATGGACCAAAAATGTGCTACAGGATAGTTTGTTTAAAATGTTTTCACAGCTAGAAGGTGAGAAAAAGTCTAATTAGTGTTGATGTAATGTCTTCAACCCTAGGTTCACAACATGAGAGCGACTTCTGAGCGTGGGAAAGTTGGACAGCTGAACAGATTATTTCTATTCCTTGAAGCAAAATCATGTCACGGTGCAAATTTGCTGCTAAAAAAACAGCAAAATTCAAGCAACTTAAAAGTATATACTGGAATAAATCAAATGTATGTTTATTTGACATGTCTATGCATTCCATTCTCAGCATTGATAAGAGAGAAAGAGGCCTCCCCCGTAAAAAAAATTATAATAACAACCTTCCACAAGACGAATGATGGCTCCAGGTTTCAGGCCCTTGAGGCTTTGCAGTTCTGTGAGCGGATCCAGAGTCATACTGGCGAACGCCAGGGATAGGTTGGAGCGTGGACACACCTCGTTCCTCGAGAGCAGGGTCATAAGTGCATCCTGGACGAGCCAAAACCCATGGACCTACAATGATGCATTGTTTAAATACACCAAGTTATGTGCATTTAAACCTGCAAAACTCTCAACTGTGAGAGGATACTTCCTACTTTACAGAGAATTTCAGGGTATACATTTAACATTTACAGTCAAAATAATATTACATATGATTTTTATGAGTATACTAATTTAAGCTAATAATATCATCCCAGACACAGATGAAAGGACGTGTATGCAATCACATACTGTGCCCCGGGAGGGTTCTACACCTTGAAACACAGATTCAAGATGAAGGTGAATTGGCTTAACTATCTCTACTGAGTTCACTTATCATTTATTTATCGTTCATCTGCTATAGACAGAGGAACAACGTCTGAGAGGAAATCAAGTCAATCATGTTCGTACTTGCAGCTCAAACGACTCTACCCCTGCTCCCTGGATCTTCACAGTGAGCGATGTGTCATCGTCATCCTGTTTAACACCAACAGCATTCTTTCCGTGGATTACTTCTGTTTGAAGAGGAAATTGAAAAAAAAAGAATGAAATGAAGATAATGACAGACCCCTCCAACGGACAAGCAAATCATTAAGGCTGTTTTCCTGCCTTTGACTCACTTCCTAAAGGATATTTTCCAGCTCATGGGCTAAACCGCGAGACTAATCACAGACCAAAGCTTTGTGAAAAAAAGATTGAATGAATTATGATCAAGACATTTGAAAAATGTTTTCTGAGTGTGTGTGTGTGTGTGTGTGTGTGAGAGGAAGAGAGAGTGAGAGAGAGCGAAAGAGAGAGAGAGCCCAAGGGTGAGAGAGAATTTATGCAAGAAGTGTCATAGAAAGGGAAAGTGGGGTGTGTCTCTCTTCTCTCTCTCTCTCTCTCTCTCACACACACACACACACACACACACACTGGCGTAAATAGAGAGGGAGAGCAGGACCCAGCGTGTTCCTCAACCTGAAGTGTGACTAAACCTGTTGAATTTACCCACTGGCCCTCATGTCACGTTAAGGTGAAGGGACAACCACACCCAGTGCTGGCATGTTCAGACAGCCAAACACTACAACGCACGAACTAACAAACCCGTGCTCGCTCGCAAGGCTGCATGCACATACTGAATATACACAGATATCAAACAGCATCGGTGTGTTCCCAGCAGAGCAGAACGTTAATTTCACTCTGAAGACTGTAGTTCATTGCACAGTAAATCCCCAGTTCTTGCTGTAAATCTGGGACCACTTTACCACTGGAAAACACCCAAAAACAAATCGCTTCTTTGTTTGTGATAGGCTGAGAGAAGGCCCCTCCTCACTGTGAGCTTGAAGTCATCATTCTCTCTCTTTATTGGAGCTGTGCTGCCTTACTACCACAGAAAACCAGTTGTTTTTAGGCCTGGCAGTTCTACTTTGGTACTGATTTCTAAGGTTGGCTTACGCTACACAACCACACAGAATTCCTTTGCTGTGCGTCATTGGCGTTCCGTCTGGGGGTGACATGACCTGCCAATCACAGTGCTGTGCCCACAGATTTATACCAGTTTAATAAGAGGGTTTTTTTTTTTTTTTACCTTGCATTATTCTGAATAGCTGATGCAATTGTAAAACTGGCAATGTGGTTGTGACTTAAAACACATAGTATGTTCCACCCTTGTTTCTGGATAGATGTAGAAGATTGTCAGGATTGCAGTCTTCCTTCTTAAAAGGAGTATTTGCAGATTTTTTTTTTCCAAGTTTAAAACTCCAATCTATTACGTTGAGTTTTTCTAGAAAAATACTTTGGCCATAAAAAAAAATGCAGCTTCTCCAAGGGGTCACCTAGTGCGTTGCAAGCCGTGAATAATAGCACAGACCTTGTTCAGAGTGACAGAGCAGTGCTAAATGTCCCATCCTCCTCACATTCTCCAGCGAGGGAGACACTACATGAAAAAAAGAAGACAGAGGAAAGTGCAGACATAGAGAAAGAGAGAGAGAGAGAGAGAGAGGAGCAGAGGATACAAATGCTCCGCAGGGATTTCCTCACCAGTTTTGTCTTGATTTCTTCCTCCTCCTCTCCTTATTTTGTCCTTCATGGCTGCGAGCTTCAACTTTTGCTTGAGTCTTCTCGTGTTCTTTTCTTCTCTGTTCTCTGGAACTTGCTCCCCGTCTGTGTCCTGTGTCAGGCTGCTGGGAGAGTGCACGGCAGAGGGGCAGGGAGTGAGTGGAAATGTGCAGCTGGACTGTTCAGTGAGTCCAGCAGCAGAATGAAAGTGGAACAGGCTGCCTGTTCAGGATTTGCGACTCCTACCCCTTTTCTACAAGGCAAACTCAGCTTATCTGATCACCCTGTGCAAAGCCACACCCTCTTGTTGCTCCACACAGTCTCATTACTCTCTGACTGTCTCTCACACTTTGTTGGACTGGGTGTGTCTAAGCTTTGTAGCTCTACTCACTCTTCCTTCCCCTAACGTGTTTCACTCCTCCCTCTCTCCCTCCCTCCACAAACCCTGGAGGAGAGACTGGACTCATGCACACAGTTTTTTGTGGTGGTTTGATCTGACTCAGACAACCAGTGGGCCTCTGGCAACAACACATTTCAGGTTTCATCTGTTTTCAGGTTTAGTGAAATCAACAGTGATATATACTCTATCTTTAACTCACAAATCAAAGGTCAATGGGTTGATGGGTATTATTGATCACTTTAAACTTATGCTTAAAAATGGTGTGAAATGTTTTTGTGTTATTACTACTGTATTTGTTATTATTGTACATAACAGTTTAACCCATTCCTAGAATGTGGATTTTGTGATAAAAAGTGAGAGTGAAATGTTTTAATAAGTGGATATACTGGTCTATGACCGGACCACAATCAACTTTAAACTACATGAGCCTTTGTTGAACCTGTCACAACAAAGACAGAGTGGAAGATTTGAAAATGGCTTGAAGCAGACTCAAATGTGCGTTTCCATGTGTGCACATTAATGAGAAGAGAGTGCGACAGTGAAGTGCGCATGAGATAATGACTATTTTTTTGGCCTTTTCACAAACAGCGTCTCTACCAAAGAAATCAGCCACACCTTCACCACTTGGCTGCATCTCCTGTTTTAGACCAATGATAGTGAAGTCAGATTGAGATGGAAATACAACCATGAGACAACAGGGTGTGTCTGTGTCTTATGATGTGGTTGTGCTCCGGTCACATTTTTCACATACCAGGTAATATTGCAGTTCATACTAAACAGCTTGCTGGGTGAGGCCCAAGGAGAACTCCTCAGAGCCTTTTTTCTGAAGAAGCTATAAAACAACATATATCAATTAACACCTGCAGTGTGTCAGGGTCTGGTTTTACTTGACTGACAGGTGCTCATATGCTTCTGTTTCGTAAATATTCGATCATGTCCTCAGATCTGTCAGCCTGTAAGTTACCGGATGGAACTGAATGTGTGTGGAAGTTTTTTCTTTTTTTTTTAACAGTCAGATCAGCTTATTCGCAATTGAACAGATATTGAAACATGCTAATATGGTGCTTAGCTCATGATTCTGTGTAAAAAAAATAATGAACATGGGTGCAGCTATACAGATGTATGACAAGAGAGAATGATAATAATAATAAAGATAATTTACCGAAAGTTTCAAATTTATTCATGGATGTATTCTTGCAATGGAGAAAACCATTGATGGGATGGTGTTATGAAATTGTATTTCTGTGTGATAACTCTGTACAAAAGTTCGTAAAAAGTTCTGAATGAATAAAGTCCATTATTTTAAACACACAGTAATTCTAAAACATAACTATTAATATAAATAATGATGTGTGTTTGGCCTGTATAATATTGGTATACACACTTAATTCACCATTAAACATAAACAAATAACCGCATATACAATATTGCAAATCCATGACGTCACTATACTCATGTTGCCTTCATTGCTCCTCGTAAATTACACAACGTATTCATAAAGTTCCATTATTTTCGCCCTGTGTTCGACGCGTGCTCCACCATGTCATCTCGAACATCGCAGAAAACCTCCTGCATGAATGTGATTTTAAACATTTATCCTGGTCAGCGTAAACGTCATTCATCCGCGACATTCACCTCGGTGGCTGCTTTTCCCGAGTGCACTGTAAGCAGGCGGCGTTTGACAGGAGGCTGTCCTTGGTAGCAGAGCTAGCTACTGCGAGCTAAACAGCGAAAACAAATCCGCTCCAACTGACCTTCTGCACGAATGTGAGGGGATCGGTGAGTTTTAAACCTGCCTCCTGTCAGTGCTGTAAACCAGTGTGAGAGGACGGTGAATCATCACCAGTGTTGGACGTTTAGAAGTCAGCTAGCACGAACCTCAGTCAGCGTGAACAACCTTTGGCCTCTGGGATGTGTCTGTTGTTTTCTCTGGAAGTCAACAACAGCTAATGGGAGGCAAAGGGAGCCGTTGCTGGTCAACGTTACCCTCGCAACTTGGCACAAGTTGTGATGCAGTTAACGGTTAGCATTGGCTCGAGACCAAACTTTAAAACCCGGTTTGTTTTGCTATCTCATCATCATCAATGGTACACAGACCCGAGCTACTGCCAAGTGTCTCTGTGTCTGACAGGTTCTATACAACTTGTTATGTGGTCACGATGATGATGATGTCACGTTGAACTCTGTTTACTGTGTGTGTGTGTTCCACCTCAAGTCAGAGCTGAGGATTTGGGTAAAGTCTTGGACTGATGTCATCCAGTCCTGGTGAGGAGGGGCGTCTTCCTCAGGCTGCCCCAAACCACAACACCCAAGACCTGTTTGACAGCCCCGCTCGGACCGAGGCTACAGGGAACACACCTGAGGATCAGGTGAGGCTGCATGTCTGGATGTGACAACATCTGTCTCATGTAAAATGTCCCTCCCTGATTACAATCACAGATAACTGGGATTAGGATAGCATGGTTTGCTTGGGCCGGTTGTGACAACCCTCTCTCTTTGAGCTCAGTGGACTGTAATATCTCCCATTTAGAGAAGGTTTGATATGTATCGCACTCTACAGAAGAAGTTTGACTTTGAGGCTATTAGTTCCAGCCATGGTTATTGTCAACTGTCCTCAGCTGCAAAGGTTCAATATGCTGCTTTTTACCCCAGCCACACATTTTGAAGTACATTTCTCAATTTACTTTTGATGTTCAGAAAAAGCCTAGAGCACTTTAGCCAAGTAATATTATACTTTATTGAAGTTAAACGGAAAAGCAGCACAGAGAAATATAGGAAGGGGAATTTCAAGGTTGTGTACTCCCTGTACTCCAGAAGCTTGGCAGTGGTGTGTGTTATCAGTGTTGAACTAGAAACATATATGTACATAAATGGAATATTATGTGTTAAAGGAGTCATATTAGTTATTTTGTTGTTGGTTTCTAGTCATTTCTTTGTCCTTGTTGCTGCATCACACACAGAGGCGAGTGTTCTATTTTTAGTCTCAAACTGAAAACGTGCTGAGCTGTGCAGACAGACAAAGAAATTACTGTTAAGCAGATCTACAGATTTTATTCTTAGGTAGGGGTTTCCAACACACGTCAGTTCCTTCTCAGTAGTGCATATTAGATTGCAAATTGGATTGCTGCACATAATGAGTGTTGTTTGTTATTTCTAGCTGCAGCAGGCTCTCTCTCTCAACACTGTGGAATTGGAGCAGCAGCATTCCAGTATCACTGGTTACTGGTTGTGAATTCAAGCTAGCAAGCAAGAAGCTGCATCTGTAAGAGTATCGAAAAGAGGAGACCAAAGATAGCTTGTAGAGGAAGGAAAGAAGAAGGAATATTGATTTAAAATATTGACTCCAGTCATCATTGCTCTCCAGGTGTCGCCTGTCTTGGACGAAGCTTCTCCTTCTTCCACTACCTCCTTTGAGATGCTCGACATGGAGACCGTCCCTGCTCCTTACCGTGAAGTGCAGCCTCACTGGTTCTTCTGTCGACAGGCAAATGACAACACCTCCTGGCTTCCTTTCAGCAGAGAAGACTCTGACAAGCTAGAACGGGCCTGTAACTCTGGTAAGGGATTGATTATGTTATATGTGCACATTTTATGCTATATTTTGCACATTTTGTTTAGATTATGTTGGGAACAATATAAAGTGTCAAAACAGGATTAGTACCAACTCTGGCCTCATGCCCACATTGCCCAGGAGGATACGACTACCTGACAGGAAGTTTAAATTAACTTCCATGGAAGTTTTGGATTTGATCTCTTATTGTCAACATCCTGTACTGAGGAATGCAACCTAAAAAATATCACTGAAATTATATATTTGTTTGGCTAATAACAGGAATAACAGGAAAATTGGCACCTCTCATGTCTTTATGTTTAATATGAAGTTGCGACTGGTTAGCTTAGCATAAAGGCTTGAATTGGAGAAAATAAATAAGCTTGTCTGAGACAGTCCAAATGTCACAAGGTGCCTTGTGTTTTTAGTCCATATATCATCACATTCATGGATAGTCATTGACTTGGCTGAATCAATGATTTGTGGTCATGTAAGTCGAGAGAACAGAGTCACATGAGAAAAGTAACTTCCTCGTCAGTTAAGTGGCTGATACATTTATCAGTCTTCTCCAGAATCACTGTGACCCACAACATTCCCATAGACAATGGGTTGGTGAGGGAACAATCTATTCCCTGTAAAGTAAAGTACAAAGTAAAGCAGATGCCATCATTGAACCATTTGCCTTCAATACTGTATATGTGTGTGCGTGTGTTTACTTTACAGCAGATGAGGGGGAGGTGGTGGTGGCTGTGGATGGCGAGCGGTATGATGTGCACGTCAAGGAGAGGAAACGCTATGCTGTGTACTGGGAGCAAGGTCCCACTGATGTCCGTCGCTGTACCTGGTTTTACAAAGGCGATAAAGACTCCAGGTTCATGCCTTACTCTGAGGACTTCAGCAAAAGCCTGGAGGTACCCTCACCGAGACGCTGAGTTTATGCCACCACACTGCTCCTTCCTACAGACTTTTGTTTTCTTTCAAACGTATTGTCTTTAATTCCTCCCCCATCCACTCTTTCAGGAGGCTTATATGATAGCCGTGACCTTGGGCGAATGGAAGTCAAAACTGGACTTTCCCACTGGAGAGACTGTTATCTTACACAATCCCAAAGTAAGGCCCACTCTTTGTAAAGTATGATTGAATACATGACGAAGCCCCACCACCGGTGAATGCATTGTTTTTGCTTTCCTCACCTCTTTCATTTCCGTCCTCCTTGCTCAGCTTATAATGCAATATCAGCCAATTGGATTGCAAGATGAGTGGATGACCTCCCCCTCAGAGCAGACCCGACCTCGAACCGTCAAGAGAGGAGTAGGCAACATCGTTGTAGAGATACCCGAAGGTATGTTTGACAACATTATATCAGGAATGTATCAACCACAGCAGAAACCTGCGGTGTCAACACTCTGGTGTTCCCAGGCGAAGCACAAAAAGTGGACCACCTCGTTTTTATGGTGCACGGCATTGGCCCTGCGTGTGACTTGCGCTTCAGATCCATCATACAGTGTGGTAGGTATGGATGTGTATGTGCGTGGTTTGCATAAATGCAAATATGTTGTGCGTGACTTTTCATCTTGTCCCTCCAGTGAATGACTTCAGGAGTGCTTCCCTGTCCCTCCTGGCCTCTCATTATAAACGGGCTCAGCAAGATGGCCAGGTGAACAGAGTTGAGTTCCTCCCAGTCAACTGGCACAGCGCTCTACATGGGGATGCCACTGGTGTGGATGAGTAAGTGTGGAGGGAGAGCATTGAACTTTTTTTCCCTCTGTACCACCCTGTAAAATAATGCTGATGTCTTTAAGACAAATTGAAATGTGTTTGCTCTCTCCTTTCCCCATCTGCCAGGGACATCCAGAGGATCACTCTTCCCAGTATCAGCAGACTGAGACATTTCACCAACGACACTCTGCTGGACCTGTTTTTCTATAACAGCCCCACCTACTGCCAGACCATAGTGGACACAGTAGCCTCCGAGATCAACAGGCTACACACCCTCTTTAAACAGAGACACCCAGAATTCAGTGGGGCAGTTTCAGTCGTGGGCCATAGTCTAGGTTAGGGATGCAGAAGCACACTCTGTCATAGACCAGCTGAACAGCAAGTGTCTGATACCCAACACCTGTACTTTTTCTCAATCCTCAGGGTCGCTCATCCTGTTTGACATGCTCACCAATCAGGTGGCAGGAGCAGGGACCAGAGAGGGGGTAAGATGTCTTTCACAGTAACAGATAACATCAGAGCACTGATTCTAACACTTGTATATGTATCTCTTCAAATACAGAATGTCAGTGTAGAATGAATTTCCCTGTCTCTCGCTCCCTGTGTGCAAGGTGCCTTGCAGTGAGCCGTGTCATGGGAACTGTGACACATTGGAGCAGACTCTGAACAGACTGGGCCTCCAGCAATACCTGGATACACTGCAGGCTGAAAACCTCGACCTAGAATCCCTGGTAATAAAAACGCACGACTGACACACGGAAGTATAATTCTCAGTTATTAACATGTTTTTGTTCTTTTAGTCTCTTTGCCATGATGGTGATCTCAAAGTGCTAGGAATTCCTCTTGGACCTCGGAAGAAGATCCTGAAGTACGCCAAAAGAAAATGGCTTCCAGAGGTCAGACGCAGTAAAAACTATCCTCTGTTGTGTATTACTTATGATCCTTTAATAAAATGATATACAGTATATGGCTCAGCATCGAATTAAAATCTTAAAAGCTTGGTCTCATATTGAAGAATGATCTCTTTCCAAACAGGACTGTAAGGCAGGGACTGTCCCTCTGGCACCAGGGTTGCAGCGTCCACCCCAAGTGACCCATGAACACGATGATGACCAATCCTCCGGAGTGTCGCCACAGCAGTCCCAGTTCCATAGGACGCAGTCTGTCACCAGCGCAGTGGACTATGAATACTTTGACGTGGGCATCGGACAGGTAGCACACATGCATATAGATTCTTTGTGCTTGGGAGCACCAGCAGCTGAAGGCTTTGATGCATCAAATTCCTGCTTCTCTCCCTCCCGCGTGCTTGCCTGGACAGACCAATGGAGGTATAGCCAAAGGGCAGGTGTGTCTCATATGGCATTGCAGTGCTCTCTGACTTTGTCATTAGTTCTCACTGATGCCATGTTAAAGTTTCTCCCCGTATACAGTCCAGTTAAGTTTGAGAAAACTCAATGGATCTATAGTCGCTATTCTATGGTTTGTGGGGGTTTCATTGTGAAGTCACATTATGCTGTGATTGAGGATCCTGTGTTTGTCCCATTGAGTGGTACAGTCCAAACACCGTGCTCTGTCAGTGCTCACCCATTCCTGCATGAGGGGTTCCCCGGTCTCCTTGCTTACCTGCTGTCATGCTCCCTGGCTCTTGTCTTGATACCATGAATGCTTGTGCCTGTGTTGTCAAATATCCTAGTGCACCAAAGGAGTATGTTTTCATTTCCATTATTCTTACTGATTGTGTATATTTCCGACATGTCCTCCCATATAAACTGTGCTTAACCCTTAGGCGTCACTGATCACAGCCACAAATCACAATCAAGATGTTTCAAGACGTGAGCATAAAAACAGAGGCGCATGGAGGACTGGTTTTAACTTTACTAGAAAGTGCTGACTATTTTAGCTGGTGATATGTTAAAGAAAAGTACAAGTACAAGGTGATTATGGTTGCATATATCTGATGTAATAAATACTATTTATACATGGGTAAGCATGCATTGTCTGCTTGTAGGCAAATATACAGAAACAATCCATTGTATGTGTAAAAACAACAAACCATGATTCCTCAGGGTTAAACCATATTGCATCTGAACATTAACTGTTTCTCAGATGTTTACCAATTCTCCTTTCTGCAGGTATCTGTTGATTACCCACAGCTAGCATTCCACCCTCAGACCTTTTTTGCATTTGGCTCTCCCATTGGAATGTTCCTCACCGTTCGTGGTCTGAAACGCATCGACTCAAACTACACCTTCCCCACCTGCAAGAGCTTTTACAACATCTACCACCCGGTGAGTGACCACATATTTGTGCATCCTATGCTCGAGCTCTCAAACTAAACGCTGATTCAGCAGCGTTTCATCTAATAAAAGTTCAATTTATCTCATCTCTTCTATTTCTGTGCAGTATGATCCTGTGGCCTATCGGATAGAGCCCATGATTGTTTCAGAGGTGGACCTCGAGCCCATGCTAATCCCTCACCATAAAGGCCGCAAGCGGATGCACCTGGGTATGACTGTCTCTTACCTGGACTACACTGAAAGGTATTGTCACAGGGTTGAATGATTATCTCTAATTCTCTTTGTCTTGTAGAACTAAAGGATAGCTTGACCCGTATGAGCATGGATTTGAAAAACAATGTCTTGGGATCATTACGGACGGCATGGCAGTCTTTTGCCAGACTCCCCGCCGCTGCGGCACTACCCCCGGTGGAGGGCGGGGAAACTACAGTAGAGAGAAACGTGGAGGAGACGCACGGTAGAAAGATGACTTTAATTTGTATTTGTGTATGTTGTGCGTGTGCGTGTGTGCAGAGGAGTGTGTCTAACCCTGTCTCCTCATACTCCTCTCATCTCTCTCTGCATGGGCCACCTTCCCCTCCCTTCTTCTGCTCTGTCTGGTGGTTGCTCCTTCTCTCGTTCCCCCCTTCCCCACCTCACCCTGAACCTCAGCCTCAGTGGCAGTTACTGCTTCTTCTGAGAGTGAAGGGAAAAGTGCTGATTTTTGGACTAAAATACTGGAGTGGCCCAGGGCCCTTCATAGGCGTTACTTCCAAGGTAAGCCAGGGGAGCGACTTACCGCGATTAAATGGGGAAAAAGCTTGGATGTTAATCACCTGGTTTTCCTTAATTAAAACTTAAGTTAAAGTCTATCAGCCTATTGTAAACGGTCATACAGCCTTTGTGTTTTATTTCCCTGGCTTGAATCTGAAACATGTTTATTTTTCCAATAAGAAAATCATAAAAACACCACTGTGGAAAATGTGCTGTTTTTCCTGCAGTACTGAATTAATAGTGGTTTTACAGTAACTCTTCAGTTTCTTATGGCTTATTTTCGACGTTAGTTCCCTCACAAAGAGCACATTATGTAATGTACAGTAATTCTTTTTGCTGCAAGCTCTCACTTCTCTACTGCTTCCCCTTCCCCCATGCCTGCCTGCAGTGCCTGCAGCCGTTGCACTTTGAATATTTACCTAAAAGGTTGATTTACTGACACTTCCTCTCCCTCCCTCTCTAACAATCATTTCTGATTGGTTGAACCTCTGACTCTGAAAAGAGAGTGTCAACTCGCCCACGGCACAATCTCTTCAGAGCTGATCAAATAATACCACTATAGTGCAGAGGAATTTTTTCTTTAACTTGAAGTAGGCAATGTAATTCATCAGCTGCAGGTTCCCTTCAGAAGCTATGTGCATCTACATGTCCTGCCCTTTTCTAAATTACCTGGAGAGCTGAATCTGTCAGTTTGTTAAAGGTGAGGAAGAGATTGCTGCTGCTGTCAGGACAGATCGTACTTTCTAAACATACTTTATCCCACAGACTCATAGATTCCACTTATACAACCCTCATATGTGTTTGCATCATCCCAACGTTGGACTTTTAAGGATGTAGTGCCATGTACTACATCATTACTACATACATTTGATAAATACAGTGATTAGATTAATTTAATTCAATAACACAGTGTAGGAAATACTCTTTTAAAATCTAAAATAAAGTACCAAGCAGCAGTTGGCAGTGGAGTGGATTTCTGTGGTCGGTCATTGTAAGATTATACTTAAGACAACAGTGCATTCATAACATTCCAATAAATGAACACACCTTACTCACTTCAGTGCAACATAAAAAAAAGTGTACCTTAAAGGGTGGAAACTGCTAGGCCTGTTTGATACTATATAAACTTGCAGCATGAGAACAAACTAATCTCTGAGGTAGATGCACTATGTTGTATACTTATATATATTCTCCTGAACTGCAGAGGGGCATGTGTTGCAAGGAACCTGCACATCTATTAAATCATTTTAGCTTGAGCTGCTGGTTATTACCAGATAACAGCAAGATTGACAGCTTTAAACTTTGACTATAAATCCCTCAAACTGTCGCTCAGGGTACTGATCAAGATCAGACAAGTGTCTTCTGCTTCAAACGTACTTTTAGCTGAACACTTTTATGAATGATTGTGTTGTGTTTTATTACTGCAGTGTGGTGCATATTTCATACAACTTTGCCCCCCCCCCATTTTATCGTCTGTTTGTTTTTGATACTATCTTCTTCTATCTTATTTACTGTGTTGTGTTTTATTACTGCAGTGTGGTGCATATTTCATACAACTTTGCCCCCCCCCCATTTTATCGTCTGTTTGTTTTTGATACTATCTTCTTCTATCTTATTTACTTTTTCTTTCCGCTCACCACATTGATAAGAAAGTGTTATCTTTATTTTAGGTACTTAGCTTTATTTCAGAATCAAAGGCTTTGTACTTACAGGCCCTACAGTCCCCTTTTAAAACCATAAATAGCATTCCCCTAAATTCCATTAAATTGCGTTAAAGAAATGCTCACAAAAATGTCCTTGTAAAGTTGCCAACTAGCAAATTAACAAACAACCAGAGGTTAATATAGAAATATAATTAGCACACATGGAGTTACATACACATACAAACATTAGTTCAGTGTTGTTTTGTCTTCTGTCCCTGCAGGAGTGTGTGAGGAAGTAGACTCCTCAGTGTCAGCAGAGCAGCAGTCAGAGATAAAAATGGGGATGTTGAACGGAGGACGACGGATTGACTTTGTACTTCAGGAGAAACCAATCGAGAGCTTTAACGAATACCTGTTCGCCATCCAGTCACATCTGTGTTACTGGTGAGTCATACCCTCCTGTTCACAGGTGGGGTGAATACCTGCGGCTCATTAGATTTGTTCTTTTATTACCCTGATATTTTCCCTTTGTTCGGTCACATTTTATGTTGCTGCTTATTTATTTATTTATTTATTTTAGAGATGAAGCGCTGACACCATCCTCTCACATTGTCTCTCCCAGGGAATCTGAGGACACAGCTCTCCTCCTCCTGAAGGAGATCTATGACAAGCAGGGTGTGGCCTTTGAACAGCCTCCATTGTAATATGAGTTTTGATGAATGTGAACAGACAAGTGATAAAGTGAAGGACAACTGACCGAGCCAGAAGCTGCATGAACCTCCTCCAGAATGCCTTACCGTCTGGTTTTTACCTGACTCCACCAACAGTGTTCAGCTGAGCTCAGGAGATCGTGTTCCAGACATGTCAGTCAACCTTCCTCTGAGGTAGAGACGGCCTCTTTGTGCTCTCTGCAGGTTTCGAATCCACCCAGACATCACTGTCATTTCCTTGAAAGCACTTTTTTTTTTTATCAGTGTTTATTTCTTGTTACGTTGCACTTTCATATCAGAATAATTATTTACAAATCAAACTTACAGCTGCAGCTCAATAATATTAGATAGATTGCTAAGGAGGACACACACACACACACAAACCTGCTTTGACAAAGGACACCTTAGAGCTCTTTAGATTACCTGTTTAGGTGGGCTCATTTGATTGATTATAATATTTTAAAGTTCCCATTGATACAAATTTAGATTTACATTTAGTCTGTTACATGTTTAATGGCAGCTAATGTTCCACAATCTTTCACAAATTAAGTCTGGCAGTGACCCTTGCCCTCTCATAGCATTTCTGTTTCATTTATAATATAAAATTTAGATCACATCTACTTCAGTGGAAAGAAGTTGACCTAAGGAATAATTTGAAGCTTTGAAGGACAAGCTGGTTGTATTTACATTGCGTATATGTATGAGTGTGTTGGTAAAGTATTTTATTGCAGTGTGCAATATATACATAAAGGCCAGTCCCACATTCTGTCCTCCAGGTCTGTGCCATTCCTTGTTCATCACTCTTTCCTCTCTGCTCAAAGAGTATCTTGCCGTAAGGCTGTAACAACAGACTGGGACCTGACTAACTTCTGCAAAACCTAAGGGCCAAATCACACATCAATCCTCATTCTGCACTCCTGTTCATTTGTATAAAGGTGTTGTATACTCACCACCTCCGAGTGTATTGCATGCACTTTGTTCTGTAAAAGCAGAGTTTCTCAACATTTGCTGTTCCTGGCTGATCTATGGCTCCCAATATCTACATGAGTCATTTGGAATTTGATTTGATTTGAAAGGCATGATACATTAATTTTATGTTCCAAATGAGAATCATATTTATTTTATATGGAATGCATATATTTTAAATACCAGTATATGAGTGTTAACGTTATCTGCATTTGCTCACAAAGCAACATGAAGTCCAGATTTAGAAGTTGAGAAACTCTGTCTTTGTTAGAGTGGTTTGACTTTATAAACTCATGTGCTATGTACTGTCTGGGCATCACTGCCCCACCACCAAAGCTCTGAATGATCTGTATTTCAGCCCTCTGGGTGTAACACACGCACAATTTACATAATAACCAAATGAGGTTACCATTTCTGTTCCTGCACTGAACACTAGATTCTAATGTAGGAGTGATTTACTTAGACTTTACCAATGTCTCTGTTTATGGAAACCTTTCTGTCCAGTCAGTAAAACAGGATGCAAAGGTTTACAGTTTCTCTTCCTTAACATAACTACTGTTTTTGGATTTGATACTAATATGTCAAAAAAACAGATGTCCTCCTTTGACATATTTTGCTCCTCTGTGATTGACAGACAAGCTCTATGGATTGTTACACGCTATGTGTGCCATAATAAAACTTACCAAATCCCTGTGCTGTGCCATTTGGAGTTCACCAAAATGTGCTCATTCTGCATAAAAAAAACTCAATAAAAATATCTTATCACATCAACCTAAATACTGAGCATTGTAACCTTTACATAGATTTGACATAAATCACATATAAACACAGTACGCCTGGAAAAGTTAGTTGATAAATTGGTTGATGAGCTGCCACTGTACTGCAACCCTTTTGACAATCGTATTGTAATTTTTCATGTAAATAATTTCAAACACGTCATAGTCCATGTTTTTTTTTAGATAGTTTTGTAGTAGTATGACTATATCCTTAAATCTTCTACAGGAAATCCAGTAAAGGAATCAGGGAAATAGTAATAATAAAAATGGATGAACAAAAACAGGAGACCTCACTTTTTACTTTAACCAGTCGTTACCATGGTAAGCCAATAGGACGGCGCATGCGCAGTCATATGGTAAGCAGCATCACCTGCAGCGGGTGAATTGACTTGAGGACTGTCGACCATGAGGTAAGTGGGCGTTTTACTTATTTACTCTAGACGGTTTTAATTAAAAAAACAAACAAACAAACCGCCAGCTGCATTGATCTTGCACGTGTTTGTCCTTCGCGATGCTAGCTGAAGTCAGAAGCTAACAGGTGAGCACTGGCTGATCGTCAGTGGTTGGAAGGTCACATGACAACTTATGACTCCGGTGTGTGTGTGTGTCCTCTCCCCTCATGTGACTCAGGTCAGACTATAAAGGCGCTCGGTTGTTCTCACAGGCGGGTCTGTGCCCCGGTCTGTTTACACCTCTGCTCATGAGACTCTCAGGCTGCTGTCCTTCTCTTCCACCACTGACACTCAGCAAGAGACATGGACTAATGATGCATCACATGTCCAGGTTTGAATATTCATATTCAGATCAGTGCTATTTTTACACTGATTGTACTGTTGACAGTCAAACAAACAAACAGAGCTGTGTGTGTATGTGTGTGCTGTCATGCTAAAAACTGTAAAAGGGAGCTGCAGAGGTGGCTTGTGGGTCACAGCATGTAGTGGGGCTGTGGCACAAAGAGCATGCCTGTGTTGCATGCCCCCCCCCCCCCCCCTCACTGTTGATCTCAGGGGTTGCCCCCCCCCCCCCCCCCCCTCACTGTTGATCTCAGATCTGGCATTCAGCTGCTGAACAATAGAAGACTCTCTTTCTCTCATGAACAATGCTCTCATCACAGCCAGCCAGATACCCCCCATGACACACTGACACTCACATTTTCCATCTGCCCCCTGCGACTCCTTAGTGGTCTTTAAACTGGCCCTCCCACACACACAGATTGACTCCATCGCCGTGGTTTTCTCCCTCTAAAGACAGTGGAGGGACTAACAAGGGGAGATAATCTGCCTCTGGTAAGTGCGTGTGTTTCAAAGAGAGAGAGAGAGAGAGAGAGAGAGAGAGATGATGGAGGATGAGGAGAAGTAGAGCAAGGAGGCGGGACTGTCGGCAGAGCTCTTCATGTGTGATCAGTAGTAGTCCTGAGTGCTGAGGCTGCACAGCATCAACAGAGACAGTGAGAGCAGGAAGGACAAGGAAAGGAGAGGAGAGGCGGGATGGTTAAACAGTAACTCGTCAGTCATGAGAAGAAGCGGCGTGTTCTGGGGCTCTGATGTTGAGCCAGGCTGTTTGGACGAGAGCCAGAGGTGAAGCTTGGGAAGCGTGAAGAAGGACACACGAAGCATCTGGGATAAACCTGAAACAAACACAGGCGGTTGCCATGGGGGGCTCCCTCAGCCAGAGCAGGAAGAGCTCCATCAGCTCTCCTCGGAAAAAGAGCAGCATGTAAGATTTGTGTTTGTCTTTATGTGTCGACTGTCCCTGGAAAGGGGAACTGTCACGGCTGGGACATGATCGGGATTAGTGGAGTGGATACAGTTGATTCGTCCTATTATCTTTCAGAGCGTGTTTTGTTTGTGTGTATGAGCTCAGTGTCCCAGAAGGCGGAAAACCCAGTCCAACAAGGAGTTGAAGAGCAGTGATGCTTCCTTGATGTCTGCGTCACAGCCAGGACCTTCACAGTTGGACTGAATTCAAATCAGCCCATCAGATGACACAGCACGCAGCCACTGCTACTCTGCTAGTTTGTATTTTATTTAGATATTCAAATCTTAAGAGAGCTGCAAGAGGTCCGGAATATCAGAGAGAGAGAGAGAGAGACAGATAGCATGGAGGCTAATGCAATGTGCATGAGCTGATCAGGGTCATGCTCCTGAAATCAAGGTTGTGTCCAAGCCCTCCTGCCGTTGGTGTTGATTTTCTGGCAGCCACTTTTGTAATTACAAGAGTACGAGAGGTAACGCTGCTGCAAGCTATTTAGTATGCAGCTGTGACCCTAATTCTAAAGTGGTATTTTAATCATACAAGCAGCATGATTTATTTCTGTTACTGCAGATGTCTTTTCTGCTCTGTGAAGAGAACTGCAAAGAGTTGATTGACGTTTCTAACCTGCAGCCATCTGCAGCTGTCTCCTTGTCAGAATGTAGGAAAATGTTTTGGAGATGTTTCTGAGACCTCACTTCTCTGCCTCCTTTTTTTTTGAAATAACAGAGTGAGTCGTTTCTCATCGTTGCTTTTTCATCCCTATTTTCAAAAGCAACTGTAAGCCTTGTTGTACTGAACCACTTTGTCTCGACACACTTAAATGCACTTGCTTAGTCATGCTAAGTCAGGCATCCTTTTATTATCACAGTATTCACCCAGCGATTCATGTCATGGAGATGTGGTTGTAAAAACATGTATTTAAACAGATGACTTGAGGATGATCATTGTTTTTTTTTTTTCGTTTGTTTTTTTTTTTATCAGAGAGACATTTCTCGTCTCATACGGGCTTACTGCAGTCGACTGTTTGTGAAAGGGCTGATGGGGGTAGGGGGCGTCCTTATGGGAATACTACAAAGCCAACCGTTGCTGTGGGATCTCGGCGTTCACTCTAATAATAGTTGGCTTAATCGTTTTATGACTTAACTGGAGCAACCTCATATGTGCACTGGACTTCCTGTTTCCCATGAACATCCAAACAGTCTCTCATTTGGGAAGAGGCTGACCTGTATTCAGAGCTCATTTCTGGTACAGTGGAGTGAATTCATGAAGCAAACTTTTCTCATCCTTAGAGAGGAGCACACCGAATACGACAGGATGAATCATTTATCAGCACGAATGGGAAACTGCTGAATAATTTGGGGGGTAATGGTTTGAAAACAGCCCTTGATGAAGTAGATGTACTTGTAATATATAGTGCAAAGTAAAGCAGAATGGAACTGAAATCATGTTGACTTCAAAGGGAAACTAAAATGAATTGAGACATCCTCAAGTAGAACGGTGTGTGTGTGTGTGTGTGTGTGGGGGGGGGGTGCATATCTGTACAATGCTCGTGCACTTCAGTGTGGGAATCGTGTGCTGCTGTGTTCCGTTGTATTCACGAACAATAGCTCTGCTGGTGTCTGTGCGTGGAACCCCTCCTTCTTGCTGCCTCATTCTTTCTCTTTTTGTTTCATCATACCACTGTCACTTCAGTGTTCCTACAGTACTGTGGGCGGGTGAATGCCTAAGCTCCATTCCAGTCTAACTCTGTTCACTCTGTGCTAGTTTTCTGCCCTGGCTGTAGATAATTGGTTGTTCTCTGTTTCTAGTTGTGTGACTTAAAAAAATGTTTTGACCTGTCTTATTATCGGGAAAGCTGTGTAAATATCTTCTTATTTGCCACCTCCTTTCCTATTTTTCTGTGCAAGGGTGGGGCTGTGGTGACTTATGCATGATTTCATAGTGGAATACACTTGTGGCCTCCTCCCAAATGGTTGCCATGGTGAAACTAGCAACCTTGTCAACCCTGTTTAGGCTCCCGCAGGTGAGACCAGACCTGCTGTGTACCTCCGTTGCTCTCTCACATCCATTCTTCCCACATTGTCTTGATGTTGTCTTTTTCTTCTTATCCTGACATTTTATCGCGTCTTGGTTTAATTGTTTTTTTGTTTTTTTTTAAAGAGGAATTTTGGTGAGAGTCCAGTCATGATACACTAGATGGAGCTATATCATAGAACAAGATGATCAAAAGTGACCCAGCAGTTTTGTTCTCTTCACATCAGCCAGCTCATCCATCTCTGGAGGGAATTTCTTTTACAGCCTGACTTTTAATCTCAAGTTAATGTCTCACATGAGGTTGCTTTGTTTTTTGTTTAACCCTACCCCTTTGACATCTACTTTGTTTGAGACATCTGAACTCATGACCTTGTGCATGGAAGCATTCGAATGCAACCTCTAATTGAAACAAGACCAGAGCTTAGCCTGAAATTGAAAGAATGAATGCTGTAATTACACTCCGCAAATCTTTTACAGACATCATACTGACATTCTGAGCCAGACTGGGAAAAAACATTGAATTATTTTGAATATAGTCATGATGAAGATATTAATCCAAAGGGTTCCAACTAACCTTGGTGTCCATGACAGAACCATAGCGATCACACATAATTAAAATGCATAAATCTTATCTTTTATTTTACATATGCAAAACAATGAACATCAGTTGAGCATCCTGGTTCAATTCCATCTTCACTGAAACTGCCATCATCCCACCGATTTTTCATTTGCAGCAAGGTTGAGATAGTTTGTAGAGAATTTGTTGACAAATAAAATAAACACCACGTTGGTACATATCCTCTAGAGACCAACATTCTTCACAGCAAATATCATGAAGCCATTATAAATTTCAAGGCACCTGGTAATGCACTGTGGTGTTGCCCTGATGGTGGCGCTGAATGGCCCATGCATATTAAGTTTCTGTCATTGTGGAGGGAATAGAGAACAGTCTGTGATAGCTGAGAGGCTTCTCTAATGCCCTCTCTGTATTTGTATACACACACACACACACACACACACACACACAGTTATCTCATCTGGTATCACATGTCCTCTGTTGTGGCTCACTGACATGCTAATCATTGCTCATGTATTCTTAGCTCATAACCACACATGCTGCCATCAGTCAAAATGTAATTGATGATTAAGGTTGTGGATTAACTGACAGTATGCACATAATGGCTGTGGCTCAGTGCGTATGGTGTAGTGTCTTTTTCTCTGTCCAAGGTGGCAGCTTCAGCTCACATAGGGTGTATGTATATGCACTGTTTGCCACTGCGTGCTACTTGTGGTTTCAAGGTATTACGTAAGGGCTGCTTCTTTTCCCTCTCTCTGTTTTCGCTCCACTTCTCTGTCTGTGTGGTTCTCTGCGCTGCTGAGGATCCAGTATAACCACTCTGTGATCCCTGTGAGTTTCTGTGTGTCCATAGACAAGTGTCGCAGTGTAAACACAGGATATGATATACCCCAGAGTGCTCTGCTTGAGGGTCTTGTTGTCCTCTGCAAGATGAACAGGTTTGTCCTTTTAGCTGTCCTGACTGTCAGATAATGAGACAAAGGAGGCAATGATAAATATGTAAGAAAACTCACTTTCACCCCCCCACTGATTGCATGTCTTTCCCTCCACCATTTTAATTGAGGCTCTTTTCCATCTGTCGTGTCTGTAATTTGCTGCATTTTTTTTGTCTGTGCATCCCTCAGAGATTAAACAGTGTCCCTTTCTCCGTGCTCACCAGCGCGTGACATTATCTGCGTGCACGTGTACGTGCATGTTTTCTCATCTTTCCGGCTGCGTGTCTCTGTGGACCAGCTCACACTGATCAGTTCAGCAGCCTTCGCTTTTCCTTCCACGCGTCTCCTGTGTAAGCAGTAAACAGCAGGAGAGGAGGGCACCTGGACGGAAAAAGAAAAAGCATCCTTCCTTTTTATTTCCCTCCTGCACCTTTTCCACAGTGGATGAGATTAGTCATGCTCTTTTTTTTTTTCAAAAGAACACATCTCATCTGGCCTAGATACTGTCTGCGTATGTGTGTGTGGGAGATGTATAAATGTGCAAGCCTGAACTTACATAAGCCATCCATGAGTGTGTGTGGGTGGGTGAGTGAGAGCAGTGATGAGAGCTTTAATCTCAGTGACTTTTCTGTCAGTCTGATGAGTATTTCTGTTGTTATTGTTCAAACTGGGTTTGCTTTATTGATTTGTCCTGACCTGAATATTTTCTGTGAATAGCATATCCCCTGTAGGTTTGTTCAATAAAAATTCTCCATGTTACGGTTCATAGAATAGGCACATTGTTAGTCCTTGCTTAAAATATCTGCAATTTATTTGCTCCTATCTCCTCTTGTACAGTCAGGGAATAGGTTTTTTTGTCAAAGTTTTGTGTCGTTATCGGTGTTATCCACTGTGTCTGTAGGCAGCTGCAAAGTAAACAAACCATTACCAACTCAAATTACTTTGAGACTGTGTCTGATCCACTGTGGGCCACCCAGCTGTTTCAGCAACAGTAAAGTACAAAAATAGTTTGGAAGCAAACATGGTCCTAAAGGGTGTAATCTATTTGGACAATGTCAGAATGCTAATAGCAAGCCTTCCATTGGATTAAAGTTTAATTTTAAGCAGTGAGGCAGGCTGAAGTCATTTTCAAAGTAGATTTACTTGAGAGCAGTCAGATTCAAACTCACCTACTTTAAATGTATGCCCCATCATTTCCTCCCTTTCCCCCCCATTCTTCTTTTATCTCTTTACGTCTTCATTTCTTTGGAGTCACCAGCGTCTGGTTGTTTCTGTCTCAGAGAAACCAGACTCCTCTTTTCATCTTCAAACCCAAACCATTGCCTCTTGGCTTCTTTTACAATCAACAAACCCTAAAAGAATCTGGGGGGAGAGAGAGGGAGCGTGGTAGTTACCAAACATATGGGAGCAGGAAAGAGCCGCTGTCTGCTAACCAGCTGATCGTCCGCCCAGACAGGGAGAGCAGGGAGAGGGAGGAGAGCAGAGAGAGGAGTGACTACTGATGCTTCAGTAATCTGCACCGTGTGAGTCAGTGCTGTGGAGAGCAAAGCGGCAGCAGCAGCAGTGTGAGACACGTTTTCTCTCACGAGCGCCAACAACACAGAGGAGCAGGATGGGAAAACTCAGCAGCTGAGCAAGAGGAGGAAGTGAGACGGCCATATAGAAAGCAAGAAGTGAGGGAGAGACAGAGGAAAAAAGAACAACAGCTGATTTTTTTTTTTTTTTTGTGACAGCCACATTGTTTTTGCATTGACCGAGCTCAGTCCCAGCATATCCACAGGAAGAGGAAGTTTGCTTGTAAACACCACTGGTGGCTTACGGTTTTGGACTCGACGTGGTTCAGGGATGTCCTGGTTGTCTCCCGTCCAGTGGGCCAAATGGACGTGGTCAGCAGTGACCGGCGGGGCCGGAGAAGATGGGCATCCCACAGTGAAGGTTGCCAGAGAGGACAAGTAAGAGGCCACATATGTGGCTGCATGAGTGTGAGGGGGAAGTGGGAGAGAGAAATGGTTCACAGGTCGATGGGGAGAAGAAATCAGATAAACCCGTTTTCAATAGAGTTTGAAAGCTGATTGTGTGTGTGGGGGGGGGGGGTGTTCATGTGATGATTATAGTTCCCCCTTAGTCATACTGACAGGTGGTGGACACACACAGATTGATACAGTGGGATAATCTTAGATTCTTTCCTACAGTGGGTCCCGGTGGTCGCATCAGGCGGCTGTCCTCGGCTAACAGTTCTCGTCCAAATGCAGTCACTCTGACTGTTGTTTCTGAATCAAACACTAAGGGTCAGACTGATTTTGAATAAATGAATAAGAGTGTGTGTTAAAGCTGTTAGGCAGTGTCTGAAAGTCGGGGGCAAAGGGAGGGAGGCACAGTTTCCAAAAGCTTCAGATTTTTTTCTGTCCATTTCTAGTTCCTAAGTAACCATCCAAGATCGCAGCCAGTGGGGCCATCACTGGGATGTGATTTGCGACGTGTGTGTGCGTGCGTGCGTGTGAGGGTGGGGGTGTATGTATATTAGGATTAGCCCGGGATGGTGGTGTTGTATAGAGCTCCGGAGAGTGTGAATGTGTTTGCGTGAGCCGGTATCACAGAGATGGGCCGTGGTTGTCTGTTGGCACTCCTGTGCTGTTTTGCATTAGCGTGTGGACGTTTTCATGTGCATTCAAGTGGCTGGGAACAGGCACTCGTACACAAACTCTCACTGTCCCTGTCTCTCCCAGCCTTTTTGTCTCCCCGCAGTTTGGAAATAAATTTGGGCTGCGTGTCTAGGCAGCTGACACGGCAGACCAAAACACTCACTGTGTGTGTGTGCTTTAATGAGTGTTGTGTCCCACAGTGCGTCCTTATTGAAAGGCAAAGGATGCAGGTGGCCTTGTAGGGCTTCACTTCCTTTCCTCTCCCTTCCTGTAAAATAAAAGCAGCTTGTTTAGCTTAAGCTGCTTTAAGCTCTTGTCACTTGAGGAAAACAAAATCATTTTCTGGGAAACCCAGTGTTCAATTGTTGGGGTTAATTCCACACTGCAACACACAAGCAGGACTGTCATTGTTATTCTGTCATTGTAGCATTTGTATGTTGTTATCTTGACTGTTTTCAATGCCTCACTGTTCTCAGTGACAGTAGACTGTTGTGTGAGAAGCTTTCCAACCAGGCAGGGGGATTTGTTTCATTGGTAATTTTTTTTAGTAAGTCAGTACTTTTTGTCCGTAACATGTTGTAGAACATCAGTGGGACTGATTGTATTGAACAAGCCTGTTTTTGTCCACTCTCTTTCTCCTCACAGTTCAGACTCGGAGGGAACCTTTGAGACGCCAGAGGCCGAGTCTCCGGGTGTTGTGAAGCTACTGAACCAACTGGACAACTGCAACCACACAGGTGAGTCAGGCTGACCCAAGTCTTTTTACTGTGAGAGTGATCAAGTAGCTGATTTCAAACTACCAAACACACGTTATCATATTATCAGAATGCCAAATGGCGTACACACAGTAGAATGTCAGAATATCTTGTTTAATTCCTGTTTAAATGGAAAAAAAAACAAAGTACTTTTATGGCTGCTTGTGTCTCAGCATTGGAGAGCAACTTAACGTGAGAATGAAGCGCAGTGTTACGCTGCCCGCTGTGGTTTGTTAAGAGGGTTTCACCACTGACCACATCAGCATCACTGATGGGTGTGGTGATCATCACATCGCTGTTGCTCACTTGGATTTTTCTCAAATGAAAAGCAAAATAAATGACCATAAATATCCATCCCTTTATACAGTCTACTCTTTAGAGGAGATTTTTGGATTTTTTAATCTCGGCCCCGTGTTGTGTAAATGACTGGTGCTTAAAAAATGAAACGTGGTTTCTTTGGGAATTATGTTTTGACTGTGCCTTGGTGCTGTATGTCATCTTGTCTGCAACAGATCTATGATCAGCGTGCGTGAAAGCTTCTTAATCATGAAAATGAGCTCTGCCCTGTTAGTCGGAGACCTTTAAATAAAGCAGGCTGTATTTAAGTCCGGTCTGTTTGAAGCTGCCAAAGAGGCCCCCCCCCCCTCTCAGCTGTCCTGCTTTCACCCACACAGACAGGAGCACCACGTGTTACCATGGCAATTGATAATCTGGAGCGTATCCTATGCTCTGAAACAAAAACCGGCGCTAATGTTTGCCAACTTACTTCATACAAGTGAGTTGAAACTGTTCTTGCGGTGCTCGAGGAAATATATTCATCTGCACGCTGTGGATATCTCAGCCTCTTCAAGTCAGACATGTTTTGACCACAGCATATGGGACGCTGTGCCAGATGATGACAGAGCGATGAATGTGTTGGGTATTGAATAGAGTCTGCAGACAATAACAGTCTCCTTTTCACTGTCACTCGGTCAGTACAAAGCCTGGGTTATAGTTTCATAAATAAACAATCGCCTGTGTTGAGAAACTGATCGCCTGCTTCCCTATAATTAGACTCAAATAGCCCGGCGGCGGGGATGGCTGTCTGTACATGGGAACAAGCACGTGCCACAGTTAATGTATAGATGTTATAGCATCTTTTCCTCCCTGACTGACTCGCACACACACTCCCCCCCTCCATCTCCTTTTCCTCTTATTTAGTTGAGCTGTTGAAACTGTAATAAAGTCTGATGTTGTTTTTGTTGCTAGGCCACGTGGTTGTGTGTACTCTCCATTTCTGGGTGTGGTTCCTCTACATCTGTTCCATGTCTCTGAAGGGTGGGGATGCAGTGTTTTTGAAAGTGCCTTGTATTTTGAGCAGAAGCCCAGCTCGACTTCCATGAGCTGATTTTTGCTGGATTGTTATTGCGTGTAGCTGTGTGAGTTTTACTCTCCCTGTGTGTGGGTGCGTTCTTCAGTAACAGAGCGTACTGTGTTTCTGCAGCCGTGTGACTCAGACACAGAGCCTGGCCTGCTGCTGTGGTTGTTAGAGGGATGTGTTAGGACACAGGATGTGAAGTGGTGTGAGAGGAAGTCAGCAGCTATTTTAAATGTTCTTGCAGGAGAAGGAGAGGCCGTCACAGGATTGGGACGCTTTTACTCCCTGAGGACAGAAACGCTAGGAGTGATTATGAGGCGCATTTAGTCGAGGAAAAAAGAGGAGCATCAGCAGCATGAGAGCCAGATATGAGGAGGAGTTGGTAAACACCAAAAACATAGCCGGGAACACCAATCCCTATTATTTATTTAGAGCTACTGCAGATCCTTTGTCTCTTTTAGGTCTTCAAGATGTCTCAAAACAGTTTAGCTGTTTCTTTCTCCAGGTTTAAAACACGAGTAAACAGTGTTTTAGATTTGTTAAGGCACTGGAAATGACTCAGTATTTTTTGTGTCTTTTCGCAGGACTTCCTGATGTTACAAACCACTGTCTGGACAAGAGCTCTAAAATAGAGGAGGTTGATTCCCTGAACAACCTCACCATCTCTTCATCTGACTGCAGCAGCTTCTGTTTGGATCAGAACCTTAATTTGACTCGAGGCACCAAACCCAGTCCAGGAGAGGGCCTCTCCCCATCCACCGCTCTGCCCCAGCCTCTGGCTGTCAGGCCCCCTTCGTTGTCTGTCCTCTCCCCGCTGAACAGACCCGATCCCACGGAGGTGGACGACGAGGCTCCGGTGACACCTGACTCCAGCCCGCACTCAAACTTCATCCCCAGTCCCGACATTTGTGTGGATCCCGATTTCCTCAATGGCAACAAAAACTCTGTGCTGTCAAACACAAAACTGACCTGCGACAACAGTGACGCCATAATCACGTGAGTAGAGGATTATCATAAACATGCACAGAGGCCATTCCTCTTCACTCATCAATCATCCCTTTTCCAGTCAGGAGCCACATTTACTGAACGTACATGACTCACCGATTTTCAAGCAGAAAAAAAAAGATGCCGCTCTCTTTAATGGCTGTAGGGAACAATAGTGAATGGGTGCTATTGTACACAGGGAACCTGAGGGGATCAAAATGTTCCCATTTTAGCAAACTGTGGCCTGTGATCTGCTCTGTTCTCTAAAGCTCTTTTAACTATGATATCTCTCCATTCAGCTCCTCATCAGCACTTCTATAGTTTTTAATGGTTTTATTGCTCTTATTTCTCTTTGGGATTTGAGTCAGGATTAGTTCAGATTAGATTTTCTTGAATTGACCCATGGCTGCTGATGTGGGTGGATTTTTCGACGTCCCAGCTCAATTGCTCATTTTTATCAACTGCTTCGCGTTTGTTCTCGAAATGTTGCCAAATGACAAATAGTAAAGAGAGGTTAACGTGGCAACCGACGCCCTCTTGTGGTTGCATCAGTAAGAGGCAAAACACTGCAATCACTTTATTTTTGTGAGTGAATGTACATATACAGACACAGTAATACACTGCAATCTATTTTTGAGCCATCATAGCTGTTGCGAGAGTTCAGTTTAGTGCACATAGATTAACAGATTATGTTAAATGGATTAGAGTCTATATATATATATATATATATATATATATATATATATATATATGATTTATTTATATTTTCAGGCTTTCAGGTTAAGACAGGGTCAACACACTCCCTGTGACAATGCTCTCTATAGTATTCTATTCTATATCTCGCAAATATGAAAAATATTAATTGGATGGAAGTCTAGAAATTACTTTATTTATTGCTATTGTACTGATGTTACTACTGTAGGATTATGTGTGTACATTGGTTCAGTTGGGCGTTTCTTTTTTTTAACCAACCAAAGGCTCTCAACTCTAATGCCCCCCCCACTCACCTTGTGTTTGACCTAACCCCTGTCCCACCATCTCCTCTGTCTTTCCTTCCTTTTCCTTCCAAACCTATCATTCTGTTTCCCTTCTCTCTGTGTGGCATCAGGACAGCAGAGCAAGTCCATTTCCTCTGTGTTCTGTTGTAAGTACTGTCTAACCGTGTGTGTCGTTTATAAATTGCTGTGAATAGAGCAGTCCCAGTCCAGGCTCATTCCACACCCTGCTGTGTCTTCCACTTGACCTCATTTCAATCAAAGGTGTGGGGGGGGGGGGTATGAACAATAGATTGAGCTATTGGAGGAGAAACAGTGTTAGTGGAAACCATATAATTCCCTCTAATGCTCTGTGCAACTGTTCTCGCTCCGATTTGAGTTTGGCAAACGCCTCCATCATTAATCTGTAAATCAGCACTGTTAGCAGAGCGTCTGAATTCAGCACACGCAGAGCAGAGCTATGAGGTGTGGGCTTTTGTGTCTCTTCTGCTTTTTATCTCATCATCACTACATGTTCCCACAAACAGAGATGAGATCTGTCCTGTGTTGATTCTAATTTTCTCACTCATCTTTGCACTCAGGAACTCCTGTAAAGTGAAACAGATCCAGACGCAAAAAGAATTCAGTGAACAGGTAAGAACGCTCCATGATCTTAAGCAACATTTTACTTACATGCATTAGCATTAGCTGTTACGATATAAACTGTCTATGTGGTCGAATGTTCTTTAAAGGATGACCATCACGGAGGCCACGCCACAGACGAGGAGAAGTTGGCGAGCAGCGCGGGCGGTAAGCAGCAAAGCTTGCGTTCCTAATTTCTACATTCCTGAGGGGCGCTCGGCTACAGCAATCCTCCAACAGTGAGCAACTCTCATGTATAGAGATCAGATGACTGGATGTTAGAGTTTAGTCATCGTGCATCAGCTTCCCTCAAGGCAAACAACCAGCCGAGCTCGATCAATACCGCACAGTGAGAAGGTCAGCTTTGCTTTACTTTAACAAACAAACACACATGGCATTAATCATTAACTTTAAATATCATGCCTGGCCGTGAAGTACAACCCGCTGCACAGTGATATGAAGACACCCTACATTCAGCCATCAGTAATTCATATAAATGAACATTTCATTCAAAGAGAGGCAGATACATCAGCTCAAAATCCTTTAAATATTCTCTTGAGAAACTCTGAAAATGTTGTCATGTGTTGATCCTCTCTGATTTATAGTGTTGTGGAAATCCTTGTAGTTATTTGTTGCTTTCTTTCAGTCCAAGACTGCCAAGTGACGTCCAGACCCGAGGAGTCAGACTGCTGCTCTGTGGTGAGGATGTAACACACATGCTGATGAAAGCCATTTGACAGTGAACTGTGTATACAGTGCCTTTCACTGTGATTTTGTCATGTGGCCATCCATACTGTGTCATGTGAGGAAGGTGTCTCTCAAAACCACTAGGTGGCGGTAAGGCACCTATTTCCAGGTCACTGCTGATGCAGCGTCAGGGATGAAAACAGCAATGACTAGTCCAGACATGTTCTTATGTTTCATCACTGTGACTCGTGATGTGGTAATTCAGTGGTGATATTTACACAGACAATGAAAACATTTGCGATTAACGTTCTGTTAAATCACATAAACAGTCCAAATTTGTTACTGACTATATAATAGATCACGCTCATGAAGCTGCACCAGGATCAGGTGTCTAATACAATGATTGCAGTGCGCTGTAGGAGAGCAGGAGCTACTTAGCCACTGTGTTCATCGACTCAGGTGACCCATGGATTTAGATTATCATTCACTAGATTAGAATATGACGGTCATAATCCAGGGAAGGACAAAATGAGAGAGGGATGAGACAAGGGGGAGGAGGAGAGGGAAGGATGTTTGAGAACGTCAAGGCAAGACGGGTATTAAATAAAAACAGAGGGGGAGAGAGGTTCCATGAAATGATGAGTGAGAAGCAGGGATCAGGTGAGATGTAGAGCACATGTCACATGTTCAAACTAAAATAAAAAATAACGTTGATATTATTGTTTGCATTTATTTCATTTGGAAAATGAAAAGGGTATATTGTCATGAATACCTAATGTACCTCTTACGTATAGGGACAACATGACTGATTCCTTTCTCTCTGCTGCAGTACGACGACACGTGCAAACTGAAGAGCAACTCCAGGGAGTGTGAGATGCAGAAAACAGGAAGTCAGGTCCTTGATTCCATCTGCATCAGTGAAACAGAGAAGCAAGCTGTTCTCACGCTCATTAGAGAGGAGGTACACGCCTTTCCCACTCACATCCAGTGTCATTTGCACATACAGTTCCACTCACAGACAGGCTCTCCTTTCAGATCATCACTAAAGAGGTGGAAGCCAATGACTGGAAGACGAAGTATGAGGACTGCAGACAGGAAGTCAATGAGATGAGGTGAGATTCTGAGGAACAATGAATGGACATGGCCTCGACACTTGGTGTGATTATCTTTGAATGCCCACGGGTTTTACGACACATTACGTGGTTCGTCTCATTACAGGAAGATCGTTGCAGAATATGAGAAGACGATTGCTCAGATGATCGGTGAGTGGGACCCCTTACACGTAACATGCCATCCCAAGAACGTCACAGTAATATTCTCTTCTTTACTCTCACAGAGGACGAGCAGCGCAACAGTGCCAGCTCCCAGAAGGCTTTGCATGCAGTGACTATGGAGAAGGAAGCAGCGCTGGCCGACCTGAACTCGGTGGAGCGCTCTCTGTCCGACGTGTTTCGACGTTATGAAAATATGAAGAGCACCCTGGAGGGTTTTAAGAAAGTAAGGGGGGGTCACGCCTCAATAAGTTTAACTGGAAATGTGTTTTGCTGATGCTGAGCTGATCAGCCAATAGCAGAGCTGGCAGAAGATTAAGGTCAGAATAAGGTTGGATGCTACAGGGGCAGTGGTCGACTTGAAGACAGAGCAATGGGGCTTTAAATGGAAGGTCAGTGGATAAATGCTGCCCTCAGGCACTGTTCCCTCCTCCATCAGACACCGCACACAAAAAAAACCCCACGATTAAAGCTGTTGCTGCCCAAATCTTGACCAGCAGTTGACTCACAGCTGCTTGGGGGGGGAACAGACAGCTGTAGTGAAGCTCTCAGCGGTTCATGTGTGGGACTGCAGGAATGCAGGAGATTAGGAGGAGAGGAGCCCACAATGAAAAATAGGAAAAGCTTTAAAGAATTATGTCCCTGTGAGAGGCCAAGTTTAATACTGTGTTAGAAAAGTATATACCCTCATCGTTGAATCTATTCTATCTATCTATTGATGTTCGATGATTGCTTCCTCACACAGAATGAAGAGGTGCTGAAGAAGTGTGCTCAGGATTATCTTGCCCGAGTCAAACAGGAGGAGCAGAGATACCAGACGCTGAAAGTCCATGCTGAAGAGAAACTCGACAAGTATGTAGAGATTTCAAGGAAAAGCCCGCGGCAACCGATCAAACACCTCCACGGGTTTGAGGTCCCCTTATGTTATCTGTTGCTTTTCTCTGCTTCCACGTCTCCTCAGGGCCAACGAGGAGATCGCTCAGGTGCGCCTGAAGGCGAGCTCAGAGAGCGTGGCGCTGACCGCAAGTCTGAGGAAGGAGCAGATGAAGAATGATTCTCTGGAACAAGCACTGCAGCAGAAGGTGAGAGACATCCGGACTCCTCTATGTGCTAATGCTGAATGAAACTGGACTTCTCAGAACGGATGTTAAATCCAGGTCTGAGTGTAAGTACTGTATATAAAGAGGCATGACGTGTACTGATTCCTACTTTGTTGCGCTTTCTCAGAATCAAGAGATCGAGGAACTGACAAAGATCTGTGATGAGCTGATCGCCAAAATGGGAAAAATTGACTGACGGCCCCTCCCTGTGGCTCAGCCTCTCCGGTCCCCCTGGTCCTGCCCCTGTGCATGCGCCTAGCCCGGAAGCAGCTCTTCTACCCTGTGCTGGCTCTTCCTCTCAGAGGCCGCTCTTGTACACATGTTTAAAGTTAAACTTCCTGTACACTACTGTTGCACAACATGCGACCAGAATCAAAAGAGGCTGTGTAGACGTTAATGCCGGGAGTTTTCCACTATGCAGTCACTTTGTTTTGTTTGCGTTTTTACTGCCCTTCATGTGCTCATCTTGGCCCGTTTCGGCTTTCATCCGTCTTGTGAGTCAACTTAAAACTCCCAGCAGCTTAACAGCTCAATTCCACAAAAGCTCGTGCAGGATGACATCAGACTCACTGCAGGATGTTTGGAGTGTCATTTGGGCGTGTGCTCTGATGGACTTTTGACAAGGATTGTATCAAAACTACAGTCTGTAAAATGTATTTTTCTATGAGGTAAACAAGACTTTGACTCTGAGAGTGGGAGGCTCAGGGGCACGATGAGGTCAGAGTTAAAGTCAGGCTGCATACGAGCCGGAGAGGAGGATTTTAGATTGAGGAAGTGCAGGAGTCCTCACGTGCTTTAGCTTGTTCAAGAGCAACACGGCAAGCTGAGGGAATCTGGAGCAGACTTCAATGAATCTAAAACAGCAAATGAATTCTCAGCGTCGGCTTCACATGATTAACTGTGTGGCACAGTTTATGTTCTAGATCAGGGGTGTCAAACTCATTTTAGCTCAGGGGCCACATGGAGGAAAATCTATTCTCAAGTGGGCCGGACCGGTAAAATCATGGCATAAAACCTTAAAAATAACGACAACTTTAGACTGTTTTCTTTGTTTTACTTTGGTCCAAAATAGTACAAGCGCATTCTGAAAATGTACACATCACAAGCAATCCTCTTGACAAAACGCTTCAAGTTGGTTAAAAATTGTGAGGAAAAAATTGGTGCAATTTCAAGAACACAATGCCTCAGTGATTGGAACTTAGACTTCGTCTCAGTGTATCTACAAAGCCATTAAACTTCAAGTCACAGCCTATCTGGGATTGAACAAAATACAAAATAAATAATTAATAAATAAATAAAACAACTCGTTTATGTATCAAATACCTCATTTGTCATTTCTACATATTAATCCTATGATAACTCAACAAACCAAACAAACTGAGGTAGAAAACCAAACTTATGAACTGACGTGAGTGACATTATTACAGTTAATCACACACTGTTCATTTTCTTTAAATTTCCACAGGCAATCATTTTCACAGAACTATATCAGGGTGCAGTATCTCATGCAGCATTTTAAGCGGTTTTAAGTGTTTATTTCATTCCTCAAACCTGGCATCTTTTACCTTTCACAAGTGCATCAATATCAGGCGTCACACCCTGAGTGGTAGCCAATTTCAGGATGTTATTCAAGTGCTTGTGTGTGAGCCTTGAGCGCAGCTTTGTTTTATTGATGCTCATTACAGAGAAAACTTGCTCACAAAGATATGTGGTTCCAAACATGCACAACACTTTTGCAGCAAGTTGGGATAACGTGGCAAGAGATACTGATAAAATGTGTCCAAGCCAGCTGTGGCAAATTTGCCCTTCAAATCTGAGTCACACTGCAAGTCTATTATTTCATTTTTTATGCTTTGCAAAATCATCTCGCGGGCCGGATTAAATCCGTTCACGGGCCTGATCCGGCCCCCGGGCCGTATGTTTGACACCCCTGTTCTAGATTATTTAAAGAGCAGCAGAGGACATGTATAACTGCCTGAGGCGTATATTTACCTGACAATCATAGACTTCCCCGTGACTGTATAAACACCACGGCTCATCAACAGTCACGTAGAGAATCCTGAACAACTGGATCAAAGATGCCACATAATGACACTGTGCTGCATTGTCACTTTCCTTTAACATCACTCCTTCACCGTGTGTTCTCTTTACCTCTCGCCGAGAGAGAAACAAAAAAAAGGTTAAACATCGTTCTTTAGAAGGTTTGTTTTTTTCATGTTGCTTATTTGTGATTATTCCAAAAATAAATAGGTTTCTATGCATGCTGCTTTTTTACGCCTTGCATTTCTCAGGATTTACATTTTTTTGTTTAACATGTTAGTCAAACTGCTTTGATTCAGCAGCGTATTTACCTCGATATAAAACAGCGTGTGAACGAAGTGAAAGAACCTTCTACATTTGTCACTTTAGTGGTCTCCATCCTCAGTTCCCTGGGGTCAGTCACTGCGTCCTAAACACCATGTCAACCCACTCATGACACAATCCCACCTGTGTGCCACAGTTCATATTTGTGCCATACTAATGTCACATTGCCTCAGCTGTTTGTTGTTTACTCACCCACACTCCCTGTGACAGGAAGCAATGGTCGTACCTTTGACACCATTCCAGCCTCAGCTCTTTTGATTTAGACGTATTGTTTTGAAATCAGTGATTTTTCATACTTATGGAGTTTAATTTGATCGAGCTCCTTCCTCTGCCTCTGCTGTAGTCCATAGTTCCATATCTACAGTGAAGCTGTGACCCTTCGCTTTTGTGACTGTGAGTTAGGCTTTAACATAAAATTGAAAATATCAACATGCTCAGGTCTATGGAAGAGGAGCTGCTGTAAATAGGCGTCTGAACTAAAGGGTCACTCAGCCGGGCGCTCAGACAGAGGAAGCAGGGTAGACTTCGTTCTAGGCGTAGTCTTTAGAAACATCATTAGTGTAAAACCCTCCGGAGCTAAAGGCTTGGACACTTTAAGCAGAGAGCAGGTCCAGGCCTCCTGTGTGGACGGGGGTCCTGGGATTCAACAGCCTTTTCCTGAGTCATGGTTGGTGTTCGTACATTTGAACAGGATTGTCACACTTGTGTTGAGGACTAACAGTGATCGTTTGTACATTTGCTTGAATAAATATAATTTGCTTCACTGTCATTTCTGCATCAGCTTTCCTCACTGATATCTGATACGTGGAGTGGGGTGGGGGGGGGGGGATGTCCCAGGTGTCCCAGCTTAAGCCTCTGTACTCAATGATGCTTACGTCAGACTTGAAATGGACACACACACACACAAACACACACGTTGACTCTCAGTGATCTCTGTTGAGGTAATGGTTGATTTCCTTCCTGAGTGATCCATGAACTCTTTTATTTAATTTACTTCCCAAGCCTTCAGTTGCAACCAAAACAGATCCTCCGACAAATGACCTCAAAACTAAGAGTGGGTTAAGTCTATTACTGCAGGGTGCTGGCTGTGCAGCATAGATGGAGATTACAGAGATAAGACCTTAATGCCCCCATGCAGACACCTTCTCGTGTCTAAACCCCCTCCTCTTCCTCCTTCTCCCCAACCCTGGACTGCCTCCTCCATCGGTGACCCTTCTCAGCCTGTCCACTCTTTCTCTGGACTCCTGACGACGCAGGGAGCCATCAGCCTGCTGCCATGAGGACGGCTCTCTCCCTCCTGCTGTTCATCTCTCTGGCTGGTCACGGTGAGTTCCCATAACACCGACGCTGGATTATTTGGGATGGGGTTTTTCAGGCGGTGGGGGAGGATTCAGTTGATTGGCAGCTGGCAGACTAGTTGTGGATGGGTTACAGAAGCACAGATGATCCTGGATTGTTCACTTCCGCCGTCGTAAAAGCAGGTTTAGCTCGGGGTCCGCAGAGTTTGGGACGTTTCCCGCACAAAGCTGTCACAGATTCAAACCAGGCAAGGTCCGAGTAATGTGTGTGTGTGTTTGCGTGATTCCACCGTGACCGTGAATATGCATGCTTAGTCTCAAATTCAGGTGTTCTCTCCTGTTCTGTCTGCAAAGGCCACAGCCTCAAATGTCACACGTGCGTGGCGTCCAATGAGGATGATTGCAACCAACAGGGCTCCTCCCCCTGCCCCCAGTATGCCGATGTCTGCTCCACCATCACAGGACCCAGTGAGTAACACGCACGCACACACACACAACGCTGATCTGAGTGAAAACAGTGGTGTAAACGCCTCACTAGAGGTCAGCACAGCAGCAGCAGCAGCAGCAGCAGTGCATGTGGGACACAGTTTGAGGAAGTATGCAGGACTGAAAATAGTCCCCATGTTGTTTCCATTGACAAAGAGAAGGCCAAAATTAAATCCCACAATGCACCACTAGAAGGTTTTTGTATTTATTACTTCCCACAAACATGTCCTATTAACTTACATCAGTACGCTTTGGTTTTGTTGGATGTGTGTGTGTGTGTGTGTGCATTAGTGTGTGTGTGTGAGTGTGTGTGTGTGTGTGTGTGTGTGTGTGTACGCACATGAGTGAGTGAGTCAGTGAACAAGGGAGAGAGAAAGTACATGTGATCATAAAACCTCCATCCTCTCTTTATTTGAGGTTGTTGGACATTATCCCAGCGGTTTATGATAACCTCAGATCTGTGAGTGTATGTGTGTGTGTGTGTGTGTGTGTGTGTGAGAGAGAGAGAGAGAATAAAAAGGGTCTGTGCTGTCCGGAGTTCAGCTTTGCAGGAATTAATCAATAGTTGATCAAGGTTCAGATTAGATAAGGATATGTTTCGGTGCTGCCCCAGATTTGGAACATTTGCATTTTATAAATATACATGAATACAGTCATTAGAAATGTATTTATCTGCTGATTCCACAAACCTTTGCGTCTCTGTCTGTCAAATACACCTCACACAAGCAATGTCAATGGCATCATGTTCATTATAATTCACAGAACGTCGAGACCTTAACCTGTAAATGTGCATTGCATTAAGGAATAACAGCAGTCAGCCACATCTTCCTTCTCTCCCCAGTGAATCTCTGCGTGCTCGCAGTGGCGTGTTGATGGAGGCAGGGCAGCACAACTCTTTGGATTGTTCAAAAAAAATGATAACTGCTAACCCTATCACTAGCTTCATAGTGAAGTGATATTGATTTCAATAGACCACATGGATTGTTGAAGTTTGTGTGGTTGTTTGTTTCTTTTTCATGTGGCCACATGTTTGCAAACACAACTGTGTGTGTGTGTGTGTGTGTGTGTGGGTGTGTGGGAAGAGAGGAGCATAGGGTTCACTGAGTTCACTGTGTCGTACCAAGCTAGCAGAGGCTGTGTCAGTCTTTAAACGTCTCTGGCCAATGCTCTCTTCCAGACACTGTGATGAAGTCGTGCACTTACAAGGCTTTCTGCGACAAGGCTCACAGCGTCGTCTCTGGAGCCAAGATGGAGTGCTGCTCGGGCGACGACTGCAACGGGCCCCACAAGAGCCACAGCCACGGGGGTCACCATCACAACAGCGCAGGGGCTCTGGCCTCCAGCTCCGTGCTGCTGATCGCAGGCTTAGTGCTGCGTGTGGCCCTCAGTCAGCTCTGAACACCCCCCCCCCCTCTTCTTTTCTCTTCCATATCTGTTGTGTTGTTGTGATATCTGTCCGTCCTCCGTTTAGTCCCGCCTCTCTTTTTTCAAGAAAGGACTCCAGCTGCAGAGTTTCATGCACCTTGACACGTGTTTTCTATCGAGTGTTTCTGACAGCTGCATTCTGTAAATATGAGCTGCACTTCAGCAGCCTCCATTGTCTCATTTTCTTTAGATTATCATCAGAAACTTGAATAGTGAGTTCACTATCTCCTCTAGTGTGTCCACTCACAGGTTGTGTGAACCTGAGAGTGTTTGTGGTGAAAGTGTGTACAAAGTGGGGAACGTGTGTACAAAGTGGGGAACGTGTTCTCTCTGGCCTCACTAGTGTCGACTTAGTTCTGGTTTTGCACAGCTTGCTTGGCACCATAGAACAACCTCATTTGCTGATGACGTTGCCGTGGTAACCCGTAAGCCAGATAATTCAGTCACCACAAATCGGAATCGAATCTCTGTGTACGTATGTGCAAGCTTGTCTGAATAAAGATCACACCTTTATTTTGTCTGTCTATTGTGCATACGTAAGATCTGTCTGTTTGAAACCCCGCACTTGACCTTTAAAAGCCAGAGGGGGAAAAAAAAAAATAAAATTTTGCCGACGTTCACGTCCCCGTAAAAGCTGCAGATGCATGCAAACAGAGAGAGCAGAGCGATCTGATGGCTTTCAGCAGGGGCTGTGGAAACTTTGAGACTTCCTTCTGCGACCGATGCGTAACTTGAATCCTGCGCAGTCGCCACAGGATATGAAATCAGTGAGGTAGGTCTCTGTCCTCGGGCAGATCATATGACGTGCAACCACTTCCTCTTCCAATCTTTAACAGAGAAGAAAATCAGATGAATCAATGCTGCTGTACATGCTGATATTTCTTATTTCCACACCACTGACACCCAGCCTGGACTCTTGATGACCCAAAATATAGAAGAGGGGAGAAGGCCAGAGAGGCAAGAGGAGAAGTACATTGTATATACTGTATATACATTATAAGATAGCATAACATAAGATCGTCCCTTACTCGTCCCACAGTGGGGAAATGTATTTGCATGTAATGAACACGGGATGTTTTCAATCTTACATTCCAGCCATCAGCAGCAACACAAATACAAACAGGTGCCATGCATCACAAACACATGGATGCATGGTGAAACTTCAGGAATTTTGTGTGATGGATAGTCAAATAGATAAACACACTTATATATTTTTCAGTGAGGTGTGATTGGTTTATTTGCGGGTGATAAGCTGCAGCTCCTCTCTCCTACGCATCTGCACAGGAAGTACATTTCCAACCCACAGCTTTAGTTCACAAACCCATACTTGCCACATGCACACACCCCGTGACAGGTGTCTGGAGGACACTGTTCTTCACTTGTTCAGACTGTGTGTGTGTGCAGAGATGTGTTTTCGGGTTAGTGCACTATTATATCTCTGTGGGAACCAAACTGAGCACTTAGGTCATAGGTCAAGACTTTTGTTAGAAGTCCAAGACACCAACAAGGCAACAAACTAATTCGATGCAGCTGCAGGGGGAGAGGATGGTGCATGCTTATCCGGAAAAATGGACCAACGCTCTCAAAAGAAAACTGCAGAAATTACGTTACAGCTTTTTTCCCCCCTTATAAATGACAGTTGAGTTCAATTTAGTTCCTCATGTGGAGCTGCAGCATGAGGGAGGAGGGGGGAGGAGGAGGGAGGAGGGAGGACCCGGCGGCCGGAGCTGCTGAGAGGACGCACAGCTCATATCCGGGGCTGGTTTATTCTGACAACGAAACGTCCTACCCGGAAAAAAGGCGAGTCCTGTTGTAATCCGATCACACAAACAAAACAGACGCGGCAGTGACAGGGTGACACGAGCCGGCTTTGTGTTCTCATGTCCGCTGCGCGTGGAGCTCGGTGAAGGACTAACTTCAGGGGACCATGCTCGCGCTCACTAAACTCCTGCCCAACAAACAAGTCTCTCCTCTGCGCGTCGGAGCGGTGCGGGGCGCTGGCTGTGGCGCACACTGACTCTGCGGCAGCTCCGCGGGTAAGAAGCTCCCAGTGCGCGTGTGTGTGCGCGTGCGTGCGTGCGTGCGTGTCAGTCTGTGCTGAGTCAATGCCCATACGTGTGGTCTGTCAGGTGCCACTGACTAAAACTCCGTCTGATCACACTTGAACTTCTTCATTGCGTGCTCGCCATCACGCTGAGGACGCGCGCACGGCGGAGCCCCTCACACATGTCATTCAGGGGCGTGAGGCTCGTGCCCGCCGCCGCTGTCAGGAGGAAATGGAGCATCGACCCGGGGCTGCGGCTGAAATATGATTTCGTGGGATCGTCGATTGTTGACCTTTTGGTCCCAACTTTCCAGAACTCAAGTTAAGTGTAGTCGAGGCGTTCGATTTGAGCTCAGGCCCGGAGAGCACGCTGCTGTCAGAGACACGACACTAACGTTTGGCCATCACGTCTCTCACACAGTCCAGATCAGGGTCCGTTACCATTAATGCATGAGGGAGGAGTCAGAGCCTGGTCCTCTGTACCTAGAAGAACACATGCTGCACCACTTCCTCCCAAATCCACGTGCAATTTCACATTAGATGGCTTATAAATACCTTGACATGTGGGCTGTTGCCATGGTAATTAACATCCACGCCAGTAGTCCAACGCTTTATTTGATTTATTATTCGTTTCCACTCGAGGTTTGGTGTTTTTGCTTATATTGTACTTTTAAACTCAAAGGTAAAGGCACAACGACACTGGTTTTACATATCAAAGTCAGTTCATTATCACAGGGAGTCTAAATCCACATAAAACAGATGCGTAAGTCAGGTCGCAGCAGTCTGGCTGCACAGTTACGTCTGGGAAGCATCAACCAAAGAACTGACACACGTGTCTGTGCTGAGCAGCGTCTGTGGAAGTGTAGGGTTGACAGTTAGGAGTTCACCTGCTGCCAGGGATTCAAAGATCTGAGAACCAGTCAATGTGCATCAACACTGACCGGTCTGTTGTTACTGTGTCATGTCCGGACATTGATCCTTTACCCCTGACAACGTGTTTCTGTAGTTTAGTTCTGAGTTTAAGGTGTGTGTCACTGTGCCACCCCGGACGTGCTGTGAAGGACAGCATACGCCGTGTTCCGTCCTCATGCACACAACTACACTGTGACAGACTCCAAAGTTTCTGCAGGAGGCTTGTGAATGGTTTGCATTTTTTGCCTATTACAATGGGCTGAAGAAAATATGTTGGATGTCTGACGCAGCAGCAGAACGGCCCACAATCAGTTTCAGAATGAAGCATTTTCCAAACCATTGCCCTAAAAATAATCTCATAGGACGTTGGGGGAAAATGTGACCTCTTTATTTCTCTTGTCTGTGTCTTATTTTTTGTGTGTGTGGGCATTTAATTAAAAATAGTTTTCTGCTGTGGATGGGTGGGGGGGGTGGGGTGGGGGCTGAGGCAGGGCACACCCTGGACAGGACGCCTCATCATCCAGAGACAAAGTCACCTCCTTGACCCCTGGTCAACTCAACGTCTCCACATGACTTCAGTTTGTTTTTGGACTGTGGGAGGAAGCTGCAGAAATAATTTCCCTCTTCTTTACATAATAGTCTTTAAATAGTACCGTGATATTTGACATGACTGTCTAATGCATTGTACAAATCTGTCACACATGTGGCCTAGTTTAGTTACCCAGGGTTTAGCCTCTGGGGCCACGTTACATTCAAGTCCCTTTCCAGGCATTAAAATATCTAGAGAGGTAAAGTTCTGCGAAACAGAAAAACCTTCTTTATATTCAGAGTCGGTGAGCGAGTGCGGAAAGTCACTGTGATAGCTTCACGTTCCGCCTGCAGAGCTGTGGACTGAAAGTTCCCCTGGAAACTTAAGGAGAACAATATTATGAAACGGAGGTCTCATTACGTCACAGGCCAGAAATCTCCCAACTCTGCCAAAGAAACTTAAACTTCACCGTCCGATGTCCGATATGGATGAATCTCTTGGATCGAGACGCCGCCAGCATACCTGAGTGTCTGGGCTGAATCAGAGTCGTTGTCTTAGTCGCCAGCGTTCGGGCCTGTGATACACATGCGTGCCATCATCTTAATGAACATATCCACCCACCCACCCTCAAAGCCTTCACTCCTCCTCCTCCTCTCCTCTTTTTCCTTCCCCTCTTTCCCCCTCTCCTCCCTCTCCCCTTTCTTCTCCGGCCAGTGGAAATGTGCGTGTGTGCAGATCTTGAGTGCAGTCTGTAATTTTTGGCTGTGGTGGAGGGCCTCAGCTCAGCCTCAGGCTTCGGGGTTTGCTGCTCTGCCTCAATCACGTCACATGAAAAACTGCTGAGTATGAGTGTGGGTCTCTTTCTTTGTGTGTGTGTGTGTATGCACATTTATTTGAAAACTAAATGAAAGATGCTTTATCCTCCATGTCTGACCATCACTGTGTTACTCACTCGGTTGCTCCATATACATTTCACCCCTCTCTCTCTCTCTCTCTCTCTCTGTCTCAGTGATATGTGATAGCAGCAGCAGCAGCAGCAGCAGCATCATGCCGTACGTGGACCGGCTGAACCGTGTGTGTGGATTCCTGGACATTGAGGAGAAGGAGAACAGCTGCCGCTTCCAGAGACGATACTTCATCCTGGACACGCAGGGAAATGCTCTGCTGTGGTACATGGACAACCCTCAGGTGCGCCACACATGACACACACACACACAGACTTGTACAAACAGCAAGAGGAAGTGAAAACTGACCAATAGATGCCACGTAACCTTGGACCCTGAGCCAATGACGAGTCTGTGTGTTTGTGTTTGCATGTAGAACCTGCCCAGCGGAGCCAGCTTTGTTGGCAGCCTGAAACTAACCTACATCTCGAAGGTAAACTGCTCTCTCTCTCTCTCTCTCTCTCTCCCTCTCTCCCCCTCCCTGTGACGGCCTGCCCCACGTCTCCAGGCGTGGACGCATTATTCCCAGAGGGCACGCAAATAGAAGAAGCATGCGTATACGGGCCTGTGTTTTATCTGCAGTCATAGTTGACGGTCACATGCAGCGCGGGGTTGCAGCACACTCTGTGAAGCTTTCCAGATGTCACAGCGCTCGCTGAACGAACCAGAGATAATGACGTCTGGCTTCGCCGCGCTGAAGGCTCCTCAATGGACACATTGAGTCAAACGCACGTCAAAGTTGTGAAACGTTCCTCTTCTCTCCGATCTAATCCTCTTCTTTCCCCTTCCCTCCTCTCATAACCTCTTCTTTTTCCTCTCCTCCCCTCAGGTGAATGAAGCCACAGCGAAGCAAAAGCCAAAAACAGAGTTCTGTTTTGGTGAGTCAGTCTAATTCAGTGTCTCACGCCTGTGATGAAATAGTATATTGCGTTTTAAATAGTGGACACTCATCTGCGCCTTGTCTGCCCCCCGCAGTCATTAACGCAGTTTCGCGGCGTTACTTCCTCCAAGGAAACGATGTGACTGACATGAGGGACTGGGTGGCCGCTCTCAACAGGGCAAGCAAGATCACTGTGAGTCAACCCACTCGTTTGTGTTAGACACAGAGGCTGTGCATGACATCGGACATTTTGCACAGCTTTTCACACCAATCCCCCAGTGACATCATCAGCCTACCTAATAACGCAGCAGGGAAATGTTGTGACGCAAAACTGCACTTCACAGAAAAGAATAGAAACACCTCGAGGTGAAAAAGAGAAGAAGATACCCTCTCACACACTTATCAATGAATGAGGAACTTGTGAAAGTGCTCAAGCGTGAGCGATAACACGCTGACGTCTCCGTGGCCGAGGTACCAGAGCAGAGCAGCGTGTGCCACGCACATTTACATATTATTTGCGTCAGTCCGGTGACATGAGCGAGGCCTTTATGATCGGAGTCTCCTGTCAGATGTCGGGAGGACAGTGTTTCTCTTTTTTTTTTTTTTCCTCTCACCTGCAGGCTGACACAGGAAGCAGCAGCACGCACTGTCTCTTTCACTTCCCCCTTCGATGGCAGGGCCGCTGCGCCGCCTGTTCTGAGCCTCCTCCACACTCACTGTGTTAACGCCCTCCGAGGCTAATGCGCAGCATGTCAAGAAAAGAAAAAGAGAAAAGTCAAACTCTGATGAACGGGTGTTGCGCTTTTAATTTACAAAAGTGGATGTTTCATATTTTTGTCTCATTCTTTCTGAGAGGGCGTCGAGGAGTCTTAAATATACATGTAGATATACTCTCAGTTCATTAGGTACGCCAGCTAAGGGAAAACTGAAGACCTGACCTTGGGCTCTGCTTGAGATTTAAACTGTGATCACTGAAGAGGCAGCAGCCTGAGGCAGCCTTAAATGACAGGCGCTTGTTCATTCAGTTACAGTGAAAGTCAGTAATGGCTGAATGGCTGAACATATTTTACACAATCTGGCATTCAGCAACAAGGTGGGCAGGTAGGCATAGAACCACTGGCTCCCGGCTGTCAGGGGAAATGTAGCCACATCCGTTTTGCTGGTTAGTGTCAGTGCTTTTTATATTTTGCTACTTTTCCTACAGGTTCCTAAACCTGGCCCCGCACCTCCGCGGTCCGACGTGACGACAGTGATCAGTGACACTCAGGCAGGGAAGAGGCAGCAGGCCTACAAAACTGAGATCATCGGGGGTGTGGTGGTGCACACTCCCATCCAGGTAAGGTGGAGGAGGCTGGATCGTAGAGAAGTCCCTTGTCTTCAAGCTACGATTTAACCCTTGATTATGTAAAAAAAAATAATAATAATAAAAAAAACATAGTGGAACTATTGATGTCTTGCTTTTTATCTTTGATTGTGGCATTTCATGTCAGTAGAGCCTTCTATTCAAAACCACTTCAAGTGGGAGCCGAGATATTTGAAGATGCTAACAGTGAGCGCGATTGTTCTGAAGATGACGACGGGGTTTCTGAAATGTTTCAGAATGAGAGTGAGGAGACGGAAGGCAGAGAGAGGAAGGGCAGCCGGCTGGGCGTGTTGAGATGTGGTTACTGTGTGAAACAGGGAAATGTGGTGAGTCCCCAGCTACTCACGACGTAACTGATAAACCATGTTTGTTGAACACGTCTGTGAAATCTGTGATGTGGTGTTGTTTTTTTTGTTTTGTTTTTTTTTGCAGCGAAAAAGCTGGAAGAGGCGGTTTTTCACTCTGGATGACAACACAGTCAGTTACTACAAGTCTGAAGTGGTGAGAGGACAGGGCTCGTCATCGTTGGTCTTGTGTTTCCTGTCTCTGTTTGCGTGACTGTTCTCCCAATCTGCACGTGTCGGGGTTGTGTTTGGTTGCAGGAGAAGGAGCCTCTCCGAGCCATTCCACTGAGGGACATCCAGAGGGTCCACGAATGCCTCGTCAAGTCTGGGTGAGTCGAACGTGCATCACTGAGCCGAATAGAATAGAACGTTTTGTTCATCTCCAAGAGGAGAAACACACATTGACAGTAGGGGGAAAGAACAAAGGGCAACACAAGAAACAGTTGAACTAAAATGAAATACATTGAAATAATATATACAAATAAAAATCCAAAAAGGGGAATGATCCCAACATATTTCTCTCTACCTGCTGATCTGTCCAACGTAAGCAAATAATAACTGTATGAACAGCAGTTAGTTTTAGGGGTACAGATATTTTCATGCTACATATCTCTAGAACCATTCTTTTTATCACTTTCACTCTTGATACATTTACTTTGAAAGGTTTAAGGAAGTCGAGGTTTGATTTGCTTGGATTCGTCCATGCATTACTTTCAGTATAAATAAACGGAATAAACAGGGGTCCGGTGCCCATCAACGCAAATGACGCTGTCGATCCAGACGCTGTCAACAACAGCTGAGTCCCAGCTCGGGGCTCTGCTGCTGCTGAGTCGAGCTTCACTGAGCTCTGAACAAACAGGTGAACGGCTCCTTGTGCAGCCGCTTTGCAGCTTCAGGGCTCAGTGGTTTGAGACCCACAGCTGGTCTCTTGCTGGGACTCAGCTACTGTAGGCCTCTTTTATAGTTTCACAAGGAAATCTGCCACCAGCCTCACCACCACAGGCCAGGAAAACAAACCATTCCAAACCAGTTTAGAGCAGGCCCTGCACTCGAAGGCTCAGAACAAGAGGCTGATTGTAGGCTGGACCGTCATACATTCGACAGCGCTCATCTCCAACTTCTCTTTCCTCTGTCTTTTCGACATTTGTCCCTCATTGCAGCATCAAGTGTCTGATAATGTGCAGGGGATATTTTTAACTCACGATCCAACCACTGAGCTCAGCTTCACACTAGAAATAAAGTGATGAGCCGAAGTCGAGGACTGTCTTACACAAAATGACAAACATCCCGGTTTAGTCGCCCTCACTGGTGTTTCGTTATGCCGCGACGTGGATTTTGCAACAAGGTCATTACAGTGATGAACACACACACACACACACGAGGAAGATCCTGTTCCCACAACACTTAATGAGCCATATCACACCCACAGGGCACAGACAGGCACCAGGCTGGTTTGACATGTCGCAGCACTGCTGACCAAAGGTGATTCATCCTGGATTCAAAACATTGCAGCCGCTTACAAATTTCCATCAGCGCTGATCACAGTGTCATGTGGCCAGACTCAAAGCTCGGCTGCAGTTGGAAAATCTTCACGAGCACACACACGGGGTTCGTGCATGTGCAGTGTTTGAAAAAAAAAAACCCCACCTGGGTGACCTCGACTGTAATTCAGATATTTATGTGAATTACAGTTAATAGCTGCCGAGTTTCACCTGGGTCATTGTTCCTTTCAGGGATCTGCTGCAGAGAGACAACCTGTTTGAAATCATCACCAGCTCCAGAACCTTCTACATTCAGGTAAAAACAAACAAACAAACAAAAAAAGACTTCTATAAAATGTGTTTATGTTGCATTAAGACAGAATGAAAGATCACACAGGGACAGCGGGGACGACGTGTTTTCGCAGGTGCGCGTTTTCACTTGTTTTATGCTCTGCTGCTGATGTGTGGCGGCAGCTCTGTGTCAAGGAGCCTGAAAGGTTTGGTTTTTGTGAAACAGGTGCAGCCACGTGTTGCTATGAAAACAATAACCTCCTCTTCGGCTGAGCTCTTTTATTTTGGTCTGTGCATGGGGGAAAAAAGGGGAAACATGACAAAGTCTCAACTGACAAACACAACACACAAACACAAATAGATGAAACCAAATGACGTTGCATCTTAGATGGAACTGACATTTGGATTAGCCCGCTGCAGAATCATCCAGTGCTCTGAGTCTTCTTACTGAAGACGTAAGACGAGACGCGCTGCTCCGCCTCATCCTCTGGTGCCTGTTCTCCGCAGACAGACTCTCCCGATGAAATGCACAGCTGGATCAGGGACATTGAGATGAAGATTCAGGAGTTCAGAGGTCCACCGAAGGTAACGCTCTCCTCTTTTCTCTGGAGCAGAAACTCACTGCTCTCCTCCGGAAGTAGCAGCTTGGTTCTATTTTTTTATTTTATTTTTTTAAATCTGTTATTTCAGGGTTTCAGACGTGGCTCTTCTCTGTACCGGAGTCACAATTCCTGCTCCACGTCTCGTGGTCATCACGGCGAGGCGGGCAGACCCTCGCTGGTCAAGTCCTGCTCCGTGGCGCCGGGCTGGCAGCCCTGGACCCCCGTCCCGCTCTGCGAGCCTTCCATCATGGATGCGGAAGACGACGACAGCCCTTTCAGCTCCATTCCAAACCTGCCCTCTCTCTCCTCCTCTTCCACCTCTTCTTCCACCTCCTCCTCCTCCAATTCCCTCTCCACCCCAGCCCCTTGCCCCAGTGCAAATCCCGGGCCTTCCAACAGCGGACTCGGCCTCCTCACGGCGTCAGGGGACGTGGCGAGCGGCCGTCGGAGGCACCGCTCTCAGCCACAGTCTCACACCGGCTGCAGCTTCCCCTTCAGCCTCGACGACGACAGCATCCGCACCACAGACGTGTAGTTCGCTCGGTACCTGCTTTGACATGAATGTTGACTGTTAATAATAGTATTCCCTGCTAATGAAGTGACACTGTGACTGAGATTGGGGGCCCCCTGCTGGTGCTGTAGGTGCTCTGCAGATGAAGGATCGCCCAGCAGCGTTGGTCGATCACGGGACTGTGAACAGGAATGACCGAGTGGTTTTAGTGCAACTACCTGTCAAAACTTGAAGCGTCCATGTTAGTCGTTCTAACGGACTTTAACATTTTGGCACATGCACAAAAAACATGATCGAGTTTTCAACCCCCCCCCATTAGACATTATTCACGCGTATTAGTGGATAAATATCAGCATCCATGTGTTTTATATTCTTCTTAATTTCACTTCCACAGTTCATTTTGTTTTCCAGTTGAGCCGAGCAGTGTTTCCCCTTTTTCCTTCTTAGACAAACATTGGGTTAAATAAACCCCACCACCAACATACCTCCATTAATCATTAACAAGCATTTATTAGTACAGTCTAATCAGGTGTCTGGGGGAAAGTCTCATGTAAAATGGTACCTGCGCTCACATGCCAACTGACTGTTGTGTTTTCATCTGAAAAAGCAAAGACGAAGGAGTCCGCCGCAGCTTTTATGTGTTTGCACTATGTTTCAGATCATCTATTTGATACGTGGCTTTAAGATCGATCGTTGGTAAACCGTGACTCGTCCCTTGTCCCTTAATGTGGTACCGTAACAACACAGACATGGTTTTTTTTCTCTGTGGTACCTGGGGTAGAATGTACTTCCACTATCAAAGTACAGCTGATCAGCTGGTTGTCAGCTTTGTAAATGTGATTTTTTTTTTTTTTTTTTTTTTTTATTTTACTGCAGCATTACATGGGAAAATGTGCCACTACTTTTGGTAATTTAATTGAAGTTCCGCACTTTGCTTTTTCTCATTTATACTTGTTTTCTTTTTGACACAGCTTTCAGATATTTTGTGTATGTGTCACATCATCAGTCTCTTGCAGGTTTTCCGCTGGACTTAATCCACGTGTTACCTTGTTCCATATCCATTTTCTGAAGCTGTGTGCACTTGTCTGCCTGGGTACATTGTTAATTCTCCAACTTGTACATTAAACGATGCTTTTTATTTGTCTTTGCCCGGGCTGGTTTTTTTTTCTTGTTTTATTTTTTTGTCTTATCTTGTGACAAAAGTGGTCACACTGAAACTTTGAACTCTTTTTTTTGTTTTCTCTCTGTCAGCCACGCAGAGGGTCAGGGCCGACACAGTTGCCCTTTAACACATGCACGCTATTGTTGATAAAACCTCAAGCGTGTGCACACATGCCAATCTAGTGCCCAGAGGTTGTGTTAAGTGAAATGTTTCACACGTCCAGAGCAAAGGTCCATTAGGTAAAATGCCTAAAACGCTGTCCTGACCTCTGACCACTTCCCCTCTGTGCCTGCCGGTGCAGCTGTGTGGCTGCAGGACTGGAAAGAGAGTCAAATGTTTCCTCAGAACGGTTTAAATCGTGTCGTTAGGTATGAAAGGCCCTGAGTGCCTGTGAAATGTCAGCTGCGTTAAAATGAGTTTTCAGTCTGTTAAAGACGGAGCTTCCCCAAGGTTCTGAGAGAAAGCCGAGCAGAAATGTGAGGATGCAGATCGATGAGGGAGGATCAACATGTGGGAAACAACATGTACAATATATAAAATACTGTATGATGAATCTAATGTTAATTATAAATTCAGTAACTTGAGGGCACACCTATTATGAGCACGCGATTATCTGTTTCCCCACTTGTCTCTATACTTCAGTGTCTGTTAATGTGTCCACAGTCCAGAAGCCTCAGAGGTTAAATTTCTTGTCCAGAACATAAAGGTCACGCAGCACTTCAGTCTGACGCCTGAGAGTGACAGCAGCTCTGAGGGCACCCAGACACCCCGCTTCTCGAAATGTTAATGTTCCCACATGGACGACCCTGTCTCTCTTTGCGATGTCGTCAAACTAAATGTTACAAAATACAGTCTCGTGGCTCCCTGTGCTGTTGGGGTTGTGGGTGCCACTGCTTGTGTAGGAACGTGAGCACGGTGAAGAAGAGTAGTTGGTATATTTTTGGACCCGGCCTTATTGAATACCTCTACCACGGACGCTGTTGCTGTCAGAGGACAACCACTAGAGGGAGCTGTGCGACACCACACTGTCTGCAGAGTGCAGGCCGGAAGAACACGATTAGATGGAGTTTGAAGAACGCGTTTCCACCACCGACCCACTTGAAACGACACTTTCCATGTTTGTTGTCGCAGTCCGATATATTATGTTATTTATTTGAATTGCAATTTTGGACTTTTCGAACGCATCCATTATTTGAGCCACACCTGCCCGCTCCAGCCAGAACCATACGAGACAGGTAAAGTCACACACGACTCTTAATAAACACAATCAAAGAACTTTCAGATCCAGATGAAAATTAAAAGCTCTAATCGTCATTTTAAAGAGCGAGTGGTTCCAACAGATGAGCTGTGAATGCCTTAAATACACAATAAAAACAATTCTTAGCAATTAGGGACCTGTCACTTGGTTTAATCCAGTGACGCAATCAGTGACATCACCAATACCTTAAAATGAGGAAGTGCGCAGCAGCGCGCGCTCTTAGACGACCGGATGTAAATTTACAAAACACAGACCAAACAAACAAACAAAAACGATGATATAATCTGCAACACAATGAAGGTAACTACCACTAACTTATCCGTGTGAGTATGAATACGTGCTGATTGGTCCGGCAAAGACCTTCATCTGATCATAAGACACTTGTGACAGTTTTCCTCACATTTCCGACATTTCATATCTCAGGAAAATGAATGAAGTGGAACAACCACTGAAGCAGGAGGAGCTTTGTGTTTGGCAGCCAAATGTAAATGTGACCTGATTCATGTATCAGCTGCTAACTGGTCATGATGGCATTAAAAACTATTGTCCGACCAAAAGTAAACAGACTCAGTGTTGGTCTTGTGGTGTCCATCAATGGATCCTCACATAAAGGTGCACCTTCATGTTGAATGGGCAGAGAAAAGCTTTATTTCCTCATTGACCCAAATCATTCTGGGCCTGGTCTCTGTCTCTTGACTGGCTCCTAGTTAGGAGATTTGAATCTTTCCCAGTTTTAAAAATCTGATCCAGACTCTCGGAGAAAGTTATTATCTCCAGGAGGTAGTATTTTCATGTCTGTCTGAAGGGAGGATTACCCAAAATACTAAACCAATGTCCATGAAATTATCTTTAGTGGCATGACCAAAGATGAATCCATTAAATTCCGCAGCAGATCTGGATAAACGCTGGAATCCAGGGAATTAATTTATTTTTTTCCTCTCTTTTACATGGCAAGACACTGCATTGGCCTTGGTGGTAATATATGTGATCTCTGAGTGCTCTTCTAGTCGTAATGTTATTTCAAAATATCAATCTCACAGGCGTTGGGGGTAAATCTGTTGAATAAGAATCAGACATGATTGAAAATCTGTAGTTTATACAAAGCTGAAGAGCTTTGAGTTTGGTCTCACTGGCTGAGGTACGGTGACCCAGTCGGCCACTTCATCTTGCCGATATTCATATGATAGACTTTTCCCCTTTGGTTTTTATTGTCACTGTGGTTGTTTGGCTGGTTGATTATTGCTTGGATGTTTGTGTTCTGCTCATCTGAGTCAAAGCTGAGTCACTGGAGTTCACAGCCCGCGGCTCGCTGCAGATTTGTGCTGGTACTGAGTGACTGTGAATCAACGCAGAGATTTAGATTTAGATAAATAATTGGATGAAATGAGTTGTTTTGTGTGCGGATGTGTTTGTAGTTTTTGGTGGAATCCTTTGAGTGAAAATGATGTGTGGTATCATTCGCCACTAACCCACCAAGTATCTGAGCTGATGGCAACTTTACAGAAAGTCACATGACTCACAGTGACTTTGAAGAGGTGACATTTAACTAAGCCTGTGCAGAAAGCCATGTTTCTCCAACGTGTGTAATATGAAGTCATATTAATGTGGAACAGGTTTTGCTTCATCTGGACTCTGAGGCCCCGTCTGGACCACTGCCAAACCCCCGCCCTCCCCTGTTCCCACATCAGGCCGCCTTACACGCTGGAGGCGGGGGGTTGGTTGGAATGTATTTTGCGCTGTGTGATGTGATTGTTTGCAGAGGAATAGGTTGACCTTCACCTCTAATGCCACACACACTTGCTCAGGCCGAGCTGGAGGTGTGTGAGACAGACCTGCTGAGTGCAGGAGGTCTGGGACCCCTTCACCACTTCCTCCAGACGGAGAACAGAGGATCCAGTCAGCTGAAGCCAGGATGGGACAATAATGAGCTGTCCAGCCGCCGCCACCACCACCTCATTTCAGGTATTATTGCCTCCCTCTCTCTCCCTCTCTCTCTTCTGCTGCATTCAACCATGCAACTTAAATATAAAACCATATGGAGATTTATATCACAGAAAGGAAGAAATAAGATCTGAAATTGGATTTATTTGTGAAGTTGTTATTGATTTAGAGCAACAAGCAATAATACCAGTATAGTGAATGCATGCAGATTAACGCTAACGCAAATAATATTATCTGTGATGTGCAAACGAGCCTCCTGTTGGATATTGTTTTCATTCCAAAGTCATATACACAGTTGGAATCCAGTAATACAAAATAGTATTGAAGCATGGATAAATTATTAAATAGGTTTTTGCGCAATTATTTGAATATCAGAATATGTGTTGATCTATTAAATGAATTATTTATCAACACTTTTACTTTTAAGTGAAGCCCAGGGGTTTAGTATACCTTAAACCCAGCTGCTGTAAAATAATATATATACTGCTTTGTTGTATTGAGCTGTAGTTATTAGATAATTTTTCTCAAGATATATAATCAGAACAAAAAAGATTTACTTATTTTTAAAATTTAGACGTTTTAGAATTTAAACTGTCTACTACTCATAATTGTACTAATATATATATATATTACATTTTTTCTTTAATATTTTGTTATTAGATCTTAAATTGAGTTTTTCTTAACATTTCATAAATATTAAACTTGTTGAATCTGTTTTCCAACAAAATAACGGGTGGTCGCGATCTTTAGTCTGTTGCCCCTCGAGGCTCAACAAACTTTTATTGTGGATTTAGGAGAAGTCCCGTCCCGTTTAACTTTTTCTCGAGGTTGTTTATTTTTTAACCATTTTTATTTCACGTATTTTTTGCAACTGACCAGAACATTTGTTCTGAACCGGAAGTAAATATTTTCTGTTCAGCATTTTTGACCTACTGTCTCACAGTTAAATGAAAAGTTATTTCAAGTTATTTCACTTTTCTGCTACTTCTCGTGCATTTTGCAGATTTTTATGCAAGTCCAAGTTCTTTCTTGTCACAACAAGTTTTTCTTCTATATTTCGATTTGCCACGTCAGATTTTCTTTATTGTTCTATTTTGGAAAACAAAATCTGCAGCAAAACGACGATCGCCTATAATACAAAAAAACGGTTTTGCTAAAAAGAACTACGGGACATTTTCTTAATACATATCAGAATAATAACGATAATAATAACGATTAAAAAGTCAAAAAGTTATGTTATCAAGGTCAAAATATGCTTGTTTGAATTCAAGTGGCAAATACTTATGTATAGACGACTCCTTTATTCACTTATGTGTGCTAAATTATTTATTACTATTCTGACATAATCCGAATAGCAATTAATAATTAAATTTAAATCGCACTTTAATAACATATCAGAAAGGCGTGAGCTTCAATCTGGCACAAACAGCGCTTGTGTTCGTGCGTGTCTGAGTGGAAATTGATAGGCTTATTGGCAGGGTATCAGAGCAGATCGGAAACTTGATGGGTCTGCATTTACACACACACACATATAGACACACGCACAAAGCGCCCGCGCGCATGCACGCACACAGATCCCAGCTCGCCCAGTGGCAGCAGCGCGCTCACACTGCATCACCCGCGTGTCGCGCTGTGCAGGAGAGGCTGTGCACCGAGCTGCTGGGAACGAGGAGCTCTCTCATCTCGGGATTTCGGTTTAAACACGGTAAGAGTCGCTATTGACGCTTTTCACGTAAAATGTAGACACATGCATGTGCGCAAAAATCAACAAATTCTCCCGTGGTTTTACGCACACGATTCCAATTTGATTAAGTATTAAAATTATTTAGAATGTCTAATGTGATACACTTGGTCAAACGGTCGAATTAAATGTAGTGATATGAAGTGCGATCATTTGTGCAGCAGGTCATTTTGGATCATGTGCGCCAGGCACGCATGTCGACACTAAGCTGCAGGAACACATTCCAAATTCCGTGTTAATTAATAATGGGGAAGATGCTTCGTAGGTTACGGCTTACATCTGTAAGAACCACTGTCAGTTATAATGTCTCAGGCAGGGTGAAGGGACGTGCACCGGGCGGGGGGGGGGGGGGGGGGAGGGGAATGGGGAAAAAAAGGGATAAGGGGGGGGGGGGGGGGGGGGGGGGGGGGGGGGGGGGGGGGGGGGGGGGGGGGGGGCATAGGAATCGGTAGAAATATGGATAACGGAGAGATCCGGCATGATGACCCGCTGGTGACCCCGTCAACTCTCAACTCTGGATGCCTCCGGGATCTCCAGTAATCCAGTCAAAGTGATGCGCCCTCGCATCAACCCGCCACCGCTGCTGTTAGAGGCCTCCTCTGCCTGTTTCTGTAATCTACTGTGAGATAATATGCGTGTCCGTCATGTCAGATTAGGCTTGTGGGGTTTTGTTATTTTAGGGAATTCATACAAGCCAAGTCCACTCATTCTGCTGTGTTTGTGTTGTGCTACTACACTGGCATAAATAACTACACTGAGGGAGATGGTGATGATAACGCAGTGCCCTCTCCGCCAGTGAAAACAAACCCTGTCATGTTTTTGTCAACCATCTTTGGCTGATGTGGGATTGGAGATGAACAACCGAGGTTATTGCACAAACCACAATTGCCTCTCTCTGTCATCTTCCATCCAAATCATATTTAATTATTGTTACCTCTTACACTGTCTCTGATCAGCCACAGTTATATGAATGATCTTTCCCCCCCAATATATATACAGATGTGTAATTACAGAAAAGAGTGCTACACAATCAGGCAGAGGCCACGTTGGGTGTGATATGACATCCTCCTTGGGTATGATTGACGCCCCAGTGACAAACAGTTAATGTGAGAATTGTTTTTGAAAATAAATAACCATCGACCCGAGTGCGCGTGCGTATTGCCCAGTGCGTGGGCCGTGCTTGTGTGAGTGCGTGCATGTGGCTGTGGCTGTGGCGTTTGCGCGCGTGATTGGCCAGAGTCGCAGCCATGATTTGGGCTGCAGATCCCAGCGCGCCGCGCAGACCTATGGGAGCGCAGGGCAAGCGGAAAGGGGGAGGGCAGAGCGCGCGAGGCGGACTTGACTCCATTTGTTAGAGGAGGATGTGGTGAGGTGGGGTTCACATCAGGGTTGCCTCCACCGAGAGGGCAGCGGGGAGGAAGAGGGGAAGCAAACGAGCGGGATCTGGAGCCGCGTTGAACGGATCTAGGTCTCCGCTGTAGACGGGGGTCACGGGAGGCGGCGGCGGGGACGAGCCGCGCGTCTGGCTGGGCAGCAGCGGGGAGACGCACGGAGGAAAACGTTTCCGAGGGATTTCCGAGCTGCACGGGGGGACATGCGCTGTTTTTTTTTTTTTTTGAGAAGCTTCACACTGCGACATTTGGAGAGTTGGATTTAAAGATAAACAAAAGTAGTTGAAAGGGAACCAGAGCGAGGCTGCAGGAGCAGGATGAGCGTGTGCTCTGCAGGGAGAGCAGAGCAGCGTGCGTGAGGTAAAGGGCCTCACAGAGCTACCATCCAAAACACACACACACACACACCTGAGGAAACTATGGTCTGCTCCTTTCACTGCTGGTTCCATTTTGGACTGAAGCTGCAACATCATAGAGTTTAGGTCATCACATATTTAAAATGATTGTTTCAAAAAACAGTTGAAGCAGAGTCTGGAGCCCTCGACACCACAGAGCCAAATAGACACGGTCAATAACAAGTTGCATCCTTCAGGCTTCTTCGAAAATGTTAAAGTGCAAGTTCGTGCACATTTAATCTTCTTTTAAGTGGAAGCCTGTAATCAGGATATTGGATTAGTCGGTGCTCGCCATTGTAATGTAATATTAGTAATTATCCTGGGGCCTTTTTGCAAAGAGAAAATTACAGGTTGTTATAGGTTGTGTTTTGTTTTTAGCCATAATATAAAAGAGTGTGCGTGTGTGTGCGTCCTGTAACAAAAAGGCCTCTAACCCAAATATCAGATTTATATAAGGTATGGTTTATTAGACTTTATAGTCCATGTAAATTATTGATGGGTTTTATTAATAACAAAATATTGTTTAATATTGGTATCATAGATTCGACGAGACTGACCTTAATGTGCCCAAACATGCTTCACACTATAATTCAAATAATTTATTTCACAGGCGGTGAACTCTAATGTAGACTGTTCAGCCACATTAACACACAGTCAAACAGCTCGTTGTCACGGAACAATTTCATATCAATTTCTGATGTGTGGAACAAGAGAAACCACATCAAAACCTCCAAGGACGTGCACATCACCACGACCCCTCTTTCCTCCGTTTGTGTGTGTGTGTGTGTGTGTGTGTGTGTGTGTGTGTGTGTGTGTGTGTCAGTGGGACATGGCAAACGGAGGGGACCAGTTCGGTCTAGCAGATCGCCCGGACTCGGACTGCATGGATTCCCCGAAACAGACCAAGCAGGAAAACCCCAGCTTCACCTCAAACGCACCAGCGTCCCCGCAGACAGCGTCCAGTCCGCAGGTACACAACCGTGCTGAACGACGACGTACATTTTATTACCCACTACATACATAACGTCATGTACCATTATGCTTTTTTTGATTAGATAAAATTAATCCACGATCTTTTACTGATTCTATGAACAGGACATGACATTCAACTCACGTTTTATGATCTAACATTATTGTATATGAAATTTCATTTTTGTACGATTGTATTTAATGTGCAGTGTGTCCTGCTGTACTCTGCTGAGATTTATTCTCCATATAATAGCCAGTGCTATTTGTATTTTTTGCTGCAGGGGATGGAGGGAATCAAAGTTTTCCTTCATGACAGGGAACTGTGGACCAAGTTCGATGAAGTGGGAACTGAAATGATCATCACAAAGGCTGGAAGGTATAAGAACAGCAAACTATTTCAAAAATAATTTATAGCCAACTAAAAGTGTTATTTTTAATGGGGCTGTACAGTGAATTAAAACATTGTTTCAGGGAATTAATGAACAAGTATGTTATTTGTTTTGTGAAATACATTGTCCTGGGACAAAATGTACAAAATGCATGTTGGAATGTCCTTAGGGGACTTTTTCTTCCAGAGGCCTGTGTGTGTGTGTGTGTATTAATTTTATAAACTAACCTCATGTGTTTATGATTGAAATCTCCTTGTGCTGTGAGGTCAGTGCTGATGTATCTTTTGGAATTCCTGGATGTGTGTGTTCTCTGAAGGAGGATGTTCCCCAGCTACAAGGTGAAGGTCACAGGCCTCAACCCCAAAACCAAGTACATCCTCCTCATGGACATTGTCCCCGGGGATGACCACCGCTACAAGTTTGCTGACAACAAATGGTTAGTGCACAGCCAATATTCATTTAGAAAAGAAAGCAACTGACTAAATATAAAAGTAACATGGCCAGGTGAGAGAAAAACTGTAGTAGACTTAATGTAACGAGGAAGGTGATGTGGAGCAGTTAATCACCCTCCTTATTAGCCGATTATTTGATAAATGATTGAACTGTTCATGTTAAAAATGTAATTTTTCAATCTATTAATTGATCACCACATATTTGCAAAAAAGGCCTTTATCTTTTTCCCCTCTAGTGTTTTTACATTTGGGCCTCTTGTCACAAATATCAGATCAGTGGTTAACAGCGTCCACTCTCTACACACACACACACACACACACACACACACACACACACACACACACACAGTGGTCTCTCCTTGCACTGGCTTGGCCTAGTTCCTCGTGTTTCCCCCTGTGTCTGTCCGTCGGTTGAATCAGAGTGTGAAGGGTTCACCGGGCGGACAGACGACACAGACCGGATTAAAGTCTCCCGTTCCTCTCTCTCAGTGTGTGTTGCGCTGAAGGGTAAATCCGATCAGACTACAGTGAGAGCCGTCAATGCTCTTGTTCCTCAAAGCATCAGACACTGGTTATTACAATGTAACATGGCCGGAAACTAGAGGTTTTTTTTTTTTTTTTTGATAAACTCGCCGTGACACCACAAGTCCGAGCTCAGTGCGTAATGGACGCGCTCGGTGTTTATGGAGATAAGTCGGTGCGAGTCTGGAGGCATTTTCCACAGATAAAGTTTTTTGTATGTTTACGTGGGTGAGGGGAGATTAATCCCCTCAAATATAACATGCTGATTTCACACATGACATTTTCTTTCTTTCTTTCTTTCATTTATATTTCGACCTTTCAACCTTTTGTAGTGACCATACTACATGTGGCTGGAAAGAATTCTATATTATTTAATAATTAAATAAAGATTATTCGGGCTGTTTAATAACTATGATTTTGATGCAGGCCTATATTCGTTTAATCCAGAGGTGAAACAGTCTTTGGTTCTACATATATCCGCTCCAGCTTCTGTTTAATTGAGAAAGTAGATCATTCACTATAAGATTAGTTGGTTGTAATCAGTGGCCCTCGTCTTATTTTTCTGTTGATTTGTATCAGGAGCTCGAGGTTCACGGTGTCTGGCGCCTGGCACAACTTCTCTCCAGCAGAGAAATAACAGAGGCCACGGGGACTTTGGAATAGATCGAGTTCATTTGAGTCCACTGAGCCAAAGTCCAGATGTGATTATCTGCGTAAACTTCAGCAAAACACGATGCATTTGGTGTCTGTCTAATTAAAGCAGCAGATAGAGCCTCTGCAGCCGGCGGCGCATGCAGGCCTCCTGTCTGCGCCACATGGCGCCGGGCAGGGCAGCGCGCAGCCGCCCGGGCAAACCACTGTGACCCACTGAAGGTCAGCGTCGGACTCTGTGTCATCCTGTGCTGGATTTGTCTTGACTGTGCGTAGGTCGGTAACGGGGAAAGCGGAGCCCGCGATGCCGGGGAGGCTGTACGTCCACCCGGACTCCCCCGCCACCGGTGCGCACTGGAGCCGCCAGCTCGTCTCCTTCCAGAAGCTCAAACTCACCAACAACCACCTGGACCCGTTTGGACACGTGAGTCTGTTACTACGATTTTTATTTGATTTATTTACTTAATATGTGGTGGTATTAAGTTCCTGATAAACCAGCAGCCTATGTGTCCATAGCTTTTTATTTAAAAGTTGATCATATTGAAGGTTTAATTATAAACTTTCAAATGAAACAATACAATATGAAAAACGGTCACATTAAAAACCAACAGAGCGTTTTATAAATAAATATAAAAAACCCGAGTGCTGTTTTTAATTTAAGAAGGATGACACAAACTCATAGTTGGTTCAGACATCCCAACACTGCGCACAGTGGCAGGGACACACTTCAGCCGTGCCCAGTCCCGGTCTTCATCCCGCAGCACCGACGCACCACGCACACACGCACGGTGCGAGGAGGCCGCGTGCTGCAGCCTGGGCAGCGTGATCAGAACGCGCGCCATCAGCCAAACAGTGCGCACGCGCGTTTCTCAGGACGCGCGCCCAGAAAAGCGACAGAAACGCGCTGTTCTTCTCGGGCCCGGGAAATGAGACCTAATGATTTCAGAGACTTTGAAGTCCATTAGCTGATGCACGTCACCGGCGGACACGTCACTGCGATTAAACTGAGCCCCCAAACAAAAGCGCTCCAATTAAAAAGCTCTATGGAGTTGGTGAGTTGTCCGCGTCGAGGGGGACAGTTTCGGGTTGTCGTGATATGTCAAAGCTCCATACTGAACCTATTGAACAAAGACACTCAGTGATCAGTTTCAAAGTGAACATCATTTCAAATTAGTAGAGAACATTACAACAAATTATTAGATGACAGCAAATTATTCATATTTCAAATTTAGCCCAGTATAAATAAATACATACATACATTCCTTTGAGTGAAATAAATCCTCATGGGTCCCAAATACATCAGAAATAATAATTTTGTGATATGCTTGACTAATCATACTTTCTGACATTCACAATTAGAGCATCATGTTTATGTAAGCCGTAGCTATTATTATTCCCATAATCATCTTGGTTTTATATCTTGGCTACAGCCTTGGAGAAAGTTGACATATACATAAAACCCAATCAATTATCAATTTACGTGCGTCTTGATTTTATTTTCTTTAAGTGCCATGTCAGCGTAAAGGAATCTGGCCTTCCTGACTCTAGGTGGGCTTATACCTTCCACATGTTCTACAGGTTGGTTCCCATAGAGCATCTGCTCGTGTGTGTTTCCTGGCGAGCGGACGCTGACAGTTGCTGTCAGCCTCACCTTCTCAATCTCTCCCCATGCAGATAATACTCAACTCCATGCACAAATACCAGCCTCGTCTCCACATCGTCAAGGCGGACGAGAACAATGGCTTCGGCTCCAAGAACACAGCCTTCTGCACCCACGTTTTCTCCGAGACCGCTTTCATCGCTGTGACGTCCTACCAGAACCACAAGGTGGGCTTTGTGCAGGGAACACGAGTCAGTTTCTAGAGCCATGGAACTGTTGCAGGTTTTAGAGACACGGCTGAGAAACCTTTTTTAAGGGTTGAATCAGCAGGGAAATAACAGGTTCGAATGAACATAAGTAAATCCAATGTGTTTAACCCATTGGAAACAATAGTAGAGTGCAATGGGTCTTAAATCAGTTATTATAATTATGTTTGAATTTAAATTTTGGATTAAGTTTTACCTTTGGTCATTGGGCACATTTGAACAGTCACACACAAGTACACAAAGTCACTTTATTTTTAGAAGTGTTTACAAATACTTGTAAGGACACATAAACAATGAAGAAGCAAATTGACTTTCTGGATACAAAATATGGAGAGTAACACAAACATAGAAAGAGTGTGTGTGAGTGTGTGTGTGTGTGTGAGAGAGAGAGAGATTGACAGCCTGTAATGACCTGTTTCTTCCCCTTGATCTTGGCTGATCCAGTTTTCTCTCCGTGTGTTGGAAAGACAAATTGCTGAAGTCTCTGTTTAAGTTTTACACCTAATTTTATCACACATCACCACAAATCACAGGTGATCTAAATAAATACATTTAAACTAGATAATGGTTCTTCATTATTTCAACATGGTTTTGTTCACTTCACTAAATAGAAGCCTAAATTCAGCACACATAAAATGTTACTATGGTATTTTTGAAAATGTAGCTCATGAATAAAATACTTATACCAACTTGTTTAACCACATATTTATTTAATCAAAAATATATTTGCAAATAAAAACAATGAATGACTAAATGGTATAACTATAATTATTTTTAGCAGCAATATAATTTATAAAGTCACAACTGAGGATGTTTTTAATTTGGCCATTACTAATTTTGGTTTAGAATTTGGTTATTGTGTCAAATTCTTTTATATAAATATATCTATTCAGATTTTCAATATTCACCCGTGGAACACAGAGTTGTTGAGCGATATGCTGAGGGCAGTATCACTAATATGTGCACTTCAAAGTTTGTTTGGACTGGAGCTCGTGTCAGATTTCCAGTCCACTTGCCGGCTGTGTGATGGACGTGGTCTTTAGCCACATGAACTCCCTCACGACTTGCAGGCTTCCCTCCATGACATCAGTGAGAAAAGTTTGAGGTCTTAACATCAAAGCTCTCAGCTCTGGAACTCTAAAAGCTTTGGCTCGAAACCCTCAAACCTGGCGACTGTTTGGGTAAACAGTTTATTCTGTGTCAGCTGGCGAGAACACTGTCCGCTTCGTTAGAAACGTCAGGGCCTGAGGAATGTTGGCCGTGCACGGCTTCACTGGGGCCGCTTTTAACATCTGCAGGGCCTCTGACTAATAGCAAACTATTGACTTTAGGTCAATGGAGAGAACAGTTCAAAATTGAACATGCTGGTGTGTGTGTCCTGGGCTGCACCTCCAGCGTCTGAGGGTCTCTGTGTTTCATCCCCAGATCACACAGCTGAAGATAGAGAACAATCCTTTTGCAAAAGGCTTCAGAGGAAGCGACGACAATGAGCTGCACCGCATGGCCAAGCTACAGGGGTGAGTACGGATTATGCATGGGAGACAAAATCTGCTCCTCTCTCTTTTCCTCCCTCACCCTGGGGGAAAGGGTTGTTATGATGTCGTACATATGCTCCAAGACGTGTGTGTGTGTGTGTGTGTGTGTGTGTGAGAGCAAAGTCAAGTGGTACAAAGAGACGTGAGCCACTGTCACCTGAAGGTTGATCTCAGCCTGAAAGCTCGTCTGTAACGTGCAGCGCAGACGTGACACCCATGCAGCGAGCACCAGCTCCTGCACTGCATTGACAGACTGATGATATCACGTTGCTGCTGTTCCATCAAACGGTCGCTGCTGATTAGCTGATGCCCTTACATGGCGTGCGTTTGCGTGCCGAACTAATTTCCATTCAAGCACTTTTGTGGCAGGCAGTTTAGGAGATTTTAACGAGCCAATGGGAGAGGCCGTTACTGAGGGGAGGGGAGGGAGGGAAGGGTGGAATTAAATACAGCAGGCAACTGTGTTATTGTGCTGCTGTGTGGCTGGTGGAGAGTCGAGGGAGAGAGAGGAGTGGATTCTATCTGAAGTGACACACGGATGGATGTTTATTTTTAGAGAAGCAAATTATCTCACAGCAGCACTGACTGTGTGTGTGTGTGTGTGAGTGAGAGAGAGAGTGTGTGTGTGTCACTATCTCGGCGAGAGTCAGGGAGATGTGGCCCGCTGTCCCCTACATACCACAGAGTTCACAGAGAGGGCAGCGTGCACAGAGAGATATGGGAGCTGAAAGGATGGAGAGTGGCAAAGTAAACTTGAAAGAAAAGGAAAAGACGAAAAAAAAGATCACAACACAACATGGCAGCATTGAGTCTAACAAGGCACCACTACAGCGTTCAGAGCATGCAGCGTACCTGGGGCCATAACAACGTCAGAGGCAAATTGTTGCTCCTGCTGTGAGTCTGGACCCATTTCTCTCTCTCTCTCTCCCTCTGCTCCAGCAAGGACTACCCAGTGGTCCCTCGCAGCACCATCCGCCAGAGGGCCTGCCCCACTGGCAGTCCGTTTTGCGGGGAGGGTCGGGGTCTGAGGGTCTCCCCCGAGGCCGTCGGATCCCCCTACGGCTGCGAGAATGGTTTGAGCAGCAGCAGTCCCCAGGAGCTGCTGGGTCCTCCCCCTGCACACTACACCCTGCCTCACCCTCACCTGCAGCACGGCCAACAGCCACAGGCCTACCACTGCACCAAGAGGAAAGGTAGGCGGACGCCATGTGTGTGTTTGTCCTGAGGACACCATGTGCTACCCAAGTCTTATGCTGTAAGATTATGAGAAGATAGCATCAGTTCAAATGCTAATGCAGCACTGACCTACATCAGGTTGTTGTTCTACTTGTTATTTTGATTTATGGGAACAACTGATTATTTCTCTCACTTATGGTTTTGTGTTAAAATCTTCATAGTGGATATAAAAAATGCATTAGGTAGAAGACTTGCAAACAGTGGGAGAGTGGAGACCGCAGGAAACACACTTTAATGATATTTTCACATCATTACATTCTATATACAATATTATATTTACGGCTGGATACAAAGGTTAATATCAATTAATCATAATTAAAAAAAAATGTCATTTCCACCTATACACACCCTGCACATCCATCACTAAGGCAAATGTGATATTGTGGTTTGACTATAGGAGGACAACAAAAATTAACTTTAAAAAAAAGTTTCTTGGCTTCTGTAAGTCAATAAACGGCTTCTTTCTTTTTGTCCTCTAAAAGAACATCAGTTCCATTAATGATGATAAATCCACTTCTGGACATTGCCTTTAATCGGTCCTGCTCTTTCGTGTGTAGTTTCCAGGTACACTTTTATAACCTCACACATATAACACTTAATCCATTTAAAGATGCTGAGGATTAACAATGCATTGGAGGACAATGTGCTTCAGCAGCTGCCAGCTGAAGACTGTGTTCAGACACTTTCAGCGGCTCCGCTCAGTGAGCTGAACACTGGGGTGATGTTTCTGTTCTTTGTGATTGAAAATGTTATAATATTATTTCATTTCAATTCACAAGGAAAAGCGTTTGTCCACCTGTAGTTGACCTCAAGAAAAACAACATTAGCTGTTACCTACAAAACAGAAGAACTGTGCAGTGCTGTGTTTTTTATTTGACTTAATATTGTACACAGCAGCCAAATTGAACTTCACTTCTCATGTAATATGATTCTGTCTCAGCTGCTTGAACTGTCAGATGGAAAATCAACATAATATTTTCTGTGTGCGCGTCTGTAGCGGAGGAAAACTGTCCTTCAGGAAACCGTCAGCACCAGTACAAGAAGCCTTTCACTGGCAGTTCACCAAGTGAGGCCGAGTCCTTCTATCACCCCTCATCCTTCCCTCCGCCTCCGACTGGTCTACCCAACAACACTGCGCTGGGTCTCACTGACTCCCCCTACAGCTCAGACATGGGACAGCGCCAGGCGTGCATGTTTGCCAGCTCCGAGCCCAGACTGGATGAACTCAACTGTGCATCCTGGTCATACAGCTGTCCCCTCCCCTCTGCCATGACCCCCATGGAACCCTACCCACCTTACACCCCTCACCCTCCCTACAGCTCCAGCCCTCAGGGCTCTCGACTCAGTGCCATAGCCCACCAGGGCTCTCCGCTGCTGGGGGAGCACATCGCCCACGACCCCTATCAGAGCCAGAGCTCTGGACCGCTATCTCAGAGCTCCCAAAACATTCACAGCCGGCAGGTCAGCCCTCCTCTCAGAGAGTACCCCCGCTACACCCCCAACCTTTCTCCTCCTCTGTACCACACGCTGGAGACGCACACACACATCAGGTGTGGAGTAGCAGAATGGAGTGCAGCCTCCTAACCGAGCCAGAGGACACAGATGACACAGCGTGTCGAACTTTCCACTCTTCTGGAACATGCTGCAGCATATACATACCTTTGTACAATAATTGTGAAACGTTTGATCTTGTGCTGTGTGACAAAGTTCTCATCTATTAGCCACGTCTCCCCGTCCCCCTGTACTAGATGGAGCCGTGGATCGTTATTTGACTGAAGACCGGACTTTGACAACCACGACGCTTCGGATGTTGAAAAATATATAACCGCAGGACGATCAAAGTTGTAGCTTATCATCTTTTCATAACTCAATGGATGGTGTCGTCCAAATGTTTGCACTGTGAGCCCTGTAACGGACAGACCCTGAACACTTCCCCCTCTCAATGAGTCCCACTCTTGCATTGTCACTGATGTAAACTGTGACCCAGCGTCAGACAGGCAGTAACATTTACCAAGCAAAATAATCTCAGCTCTCAGAGCGGAGCCGGAGGGAGACGTTTTCTGTGGAGCCAAACATGGCTCAGTCCCAGTGAAGGAGAAAAGGCATGAGTTGTCTGCGTGCGTGCGTGCGTGCGTGCATGTGCGTTCATGTGTGTGCCTTTGTATGTAAAGCCTGTGTCAGCCCGGCTCAAGGATACTATGAGTTAATTTCCATTGAGACAGGCAGGAGTAGCTGCGGGCGCTGCACTACAGAGATAAACAGTTTGTTTAGACCACGCTACAGGCTGAAAGACCTGTAAACACTGTTTCCACTGCATTATGGGTAAATGCACATCTCAGCCTCACGCAGCTGTCACCGTTGTCCTCTCAGTCACCCCCAGCTGACCAATCACCCCCCTCCGCTCACCGGCGGCCAGCCAATGAGCGCGCGCCTCTGTTTCCATCCTCAGCTGACTAGTCAGAGCCGGAGTGCAGCGGGTTTCATGTCTGCGTGTGGTTGCCCGTTTAGTTTGTTTCTCAATTTTGAATGAGCCATTTTGGGTCTTGATATAAAAGGATGCACAGTGCTGATCATGTTGATGCTCCCACTGTTAATTAGTTTCTTTATTTTACATCAAAATCATCCCTCCCATGCCCAAAGTGCATTTCCGGGTCTGACCCTCCTCCGTGTAGTTCACTGTAAAGAAACGTTTGTGTCTCCTGTTGTGCAAAATCTGGTTCATTTTTGTGTCATGAAGCAGTGTTTTTATATTTTCCACCCAGGTGTTTTACATGCAGTAACATGTGAGAAGGTACTTCATCCATGTGCAGAGAGCAGATCCTCGTCATTCCCTGATATGTGTTTGATTTGTGTGTGTGAGCGTGTATGTGACAGTGAAGATGAACATGTTTGTGTTTTATAGAATTTTTTTTTTCTCGCTCATAGTATTTATTTCTCTAGATTTGAAAAAAAAAGATTGCTTTGTTGTTTGTTAACTTGTAAAACAAGGTATTGTTCAGAGATATTTGTTTCTCTTCTGAAGGCTCCCTTCATGGTTTCACCCTCAACCTCCAAATGGTGACAAGTAATTGTGATGCATTTTTTCTGTTCTATGGAAAATAAAGACAGATTTATATACAGACATTGAATAAATTTTAGAGAATGTTGCGTAAGTCAACGGGTCGCGGCTGTCTTCTTTGTCATCAGACCACAAACGCAGCAGATGCGTACTGTTAACATTCCTGACGGGTTATTTAAAGCACGTTCGGCTTCGTGGGAGTGGAAACTCTTTAAAGTGCTGTGCAGTTTATCAGTTTCAACACGTGTATGAATATGAAGGACCTGATAACCACAGCAGAAGAGGAGAATGTCCACACAAAACATCCTGTTTCCATATACATATTTATTTCCTAAAATTGATGTCCCAAAAGTGTCCACCCGTCCCATTCCACTGCAGAATTTTAACCATGTGTCTTATCAGGTATAAGGTGTCTCCATCTTTTCCACTTAGCAGCGTGAGCCTTCCCCCCTAAAAAAAAAAAGAAAAAAAAGGCATGAGCGCTGTGCATACCTTGTCCGCCTGCTCTTATCTCTGACAGGTTGTTTGCTATCCTCAGCCTTCACCAGCTGGAGGCCTTCACTGTCAACCTGCTGGCTGCCGAGGGGAGGGGGGGGGGAGGGGGTCTGCTGGGGATGGAGGACAAAGGAAGGTGTATGGGGGTGTTGTGGTGGTCCTCCCTCTCTCTTGACGTTAGGCCCCCCTCCTCCCTCCAGGCATCTCATGCTTCTCTCAGGGCCAAGTTAACCTCTCACACCGTACACCTGCTCAGAGTTTACATCAGTGTGAGCTTTATTTTGAAAGAGCAGATCGATGGATACAACACAGAGATTTATTTGCAAGGGTTGTTAAATCCTTGAACTTCTAATCCTGTGTATTTACATTTAATAGCATTGTTACATGGCTTTGGGAGGGGGGAGGGGGGGGGGCGTCTTTCTCCCTCCGCTCTTTCTCTTTCTTCCCTTCTCCTTCCCTCGTACACCATGAGGTCAGAGGTTAAGCAGGCAGCTCTTCAGAGGGTCTGTTCCTCCTTAACCCCTCGTCTCCAGTCACATTCAGGCCAGAACTAGGAGAGAGAGAGAGAGAGAGAGAGAGAGAGAGAGAGAGAGAGAGAGAGGGGGAGAAGGCGGAGGGGGAGAAGGAGCAAGATCTCAGGGGGCCTCTCTAGCTCTTTAGACAGATTGCATCGCTTCATGCCTGCTTGTACAGTGACAGAGCTCAGGGGTGACCTGTGTGTGGCTGGGAGAATAAACCTCTGGCTAAAGTGGTAAAGTAATATCAAACAGTGTGTGTGTGTGTGTGTGTCTGTGTGTATGTATAAACCATCTGTGGGGGACTTTCTCAGACACACTGGTTGGAGAGATGGATGAACCTTTGTGATCAAAGAGCCTAAGTAGTGCTTATCGTTATCTCCCTGACACCCCCCCCCCCACACATACACATCTCCACCCTGCCCCCTCTCTTTCTCTCACTCTTACACACACACACACACACAGTCCACCTTCACTCTACATATTCTCATCCTTATCCACATTTTCTCATCCGTGATGTTCTCTAAGAGGTACAGAGCCAGGATGACCACATACACACATTTGTTTTCCTTCTTTTTCTGATCATGTCCGCGGTCGAGATACCAGACAAAAAAAAACAAAAAACAAAGAGAAGACTGACATTTTTAAATGTCACTCATTTGGCCTCCAGACGTCCTTTTTTTCCTGAGCTGCAACGGGAGGGCAGCTGAGGATGCCCCCGATGCTTCTACTGTATTGTATGTTAATGCTGCGCTGCAGATACAAAGTGCAATTTCTCTTGCAAATCAAGCTTTTTAAAGACGCGCAGGACTTATTCACAGCTTATTTCATTAGAGTCTGAAGTCATGAATATATAAATGTGTATTTGGAGTCTCTCGGAGAACTCTGAGAGGCACTTGTGACATGTGCAGCATTAGTGATGCCATCCTGCGTGGAATAAGTGGTCTGAGATGGAGTGTAATTGGTAAAGTTGATTATGGTTTGTCTCCCTGGGTCTGATGGTGCTCCGTCTCTGTGGAAGTAAAAAGGCGACAGCTTATTCTGTCCTGGCTAGTGAAGCTGTTATTATACTGGAATGCCGTAGACTTAAGGAAGCGTGGATCAATTCAAATGTAATGTTTGGAAATGAGTATGAAATTAGTCAGAAGGATTATTTTTCTCTTCACTAAAGCTTTGCAGAAACTTTACTGTTAAATGAGATGATAAATGCATAAAACCATTTTCTTCAGCACACTGCGATATACTAAACAGTAAGAATGTGTAATTAGAACCAGAGAGCTCTGCATGGCACTCAGATGACATCACAGTGGCAGTACGATTACGCAAAACAATGGATGCTCGGCCATTACATGTGGCGCTACAAAGTAGGATGGTGGAGGTTTATTTGAATGGTACTATCCATCCTTGCTGTTATTTAAAAGCCAAAAGAATGGTCTAATGCTGTTAAGCACAGTATCGTAACAGGACTCCGATCCGGGCTAATTCCCCACTAAATGAGAGTTTATGGCTGAAACCGCCTTGAAATCACTGAAGTACATCTTAATATGGGCGTAAGAGCTGTCAAGGATAAGAGGCCGGCTAAGTGTGTGTGTGCTGCTGCTGCTGCGGGTGGGTGCGCTTGGGTCGTCCTCCGGGTTGCATCTGAAAGACAAAAGGGGGAGGTCAAGGGTCAAACTAACAGCAGACAGGGCAGTGCAGGGTCAGAGGGCTCAGACTAACCTGATCAGTGATGGTTGTTTATCTGACGAACCTCGAGCCGCCACCCCGATGGAGCCGCCCCATCATTTCCTGTCATGCTGGACTCTCACTTTTAGAACAATTCAACGGCTCTCGTATCTGTTTTTAAGCTCAGCTGATTCCAGAAGAAATAAATATGCAAACAAAAATTTGCTGCCAGGATCAGGTGCAGATGAAGAGCTTGGCTCGCCTGCTTTTCCTGTCACCCTCTGCGGTGGAAGCTGCATTTTTCTTTTTTTTTTAAAAAAGGACACTGTGATGTGAGCAAGAATAATTGTTTTAACTCTTAACATACCGCCAAGGTCCCAAGACCAGCAGCCAAACACACATGACAGGGTGAAAGGGATAGAGGCGCTCCCCACAGTGGGTGGTGGTGGGGGCTGTGGGCCGTCATGGAGCCAATGTCCCGTCTGATTACAGCCAGAGGACTGGAGAGGCACGCTAATCCTCCACACACACACACACACACACACACAAAATCTAGACGCAGACATACATTCTCTTGGAAACAAATACACACAACAAGCAAGACAGAAAGACGCGTACACACACACACACACACACACACACACCCCGAAACCCATTCAGTCAAGAGATTACACCCCATAGCCTCTGACCTCACTCTGGTCCCCTTGTTCAGACAGGACACGCAGCATAATGATATCACTACCAGCAGGGCTTCACGTTGCCGCTCTGCCTGTTTGCTCACTGTGCAGTCGGCTGCGGCCCCTCACGGTCTCCCACACTCTGAATTAAGGAACATTGTCAGGTTACTATTGTGCATGTGCCCAGACCAGAGCCAAGATTTTCAAACTGTTTTTCTTGTGCATCCACGTCCAAGAACTCTTGACCAGACCACGACACAAGATAGAATCCGAAGAAATTTGCAGATGAGGTTTGTATAGTTGAGCGTGTATAGTTTGGGTTTAACTTGGGGTGTCTGGCCTTGCTCTCCTGAGAGCCATTCTAGTTTGATTAGATGAATAGCTGTCACAGGCAAACAAATATTTCAAAACTATAAAATGAATGTGAAGTCAATAGTACTGTTCAAGAAGAGATCATAAACTAGATTTCTTTGCGTTTTTATAGTCTTTTGGGACGTAGCACCTGCCAGCTACGTGTCTTCCCTCTCTCCCCCTGCATCTCGGTTGCCTGCATCCTCCCACTGGCTTGTCCCCACTCGTGTACCAGCATGTTTGCAAACAGGCTGGACAAGACCACTGCTGTGAGACAAACACAAACATCAATAAACAAACAAATCCACTCATACACACCACGCTCTCCAAACACGGCATGCACACGCAGCCCGATTTCGCAGCACTCAGTCAGGCTGCTGGCAGCTCCCATTGTTTGGCAGAAGCAGCATTGTTTGGTTTTTACCAAGTGCACTTCTGTGATCGTGTCTCATTATTAATAGATGGTGTCAGAGAGTCGCTGGCCTCTCTGTCTGACAAGCCATTAGCATAAACACAGACTTCCTCTCAATATCTGTTTGCACCACACTGTTGACCTTTAATTATGGATGTCTAAATGTTTGTTACCTGTCCACTCAACTGTGTGTGTGTGTGTGTGTGTGAGAGAGAGAGTGTGTGTGAGAGAGAGAGAGAGAGTCTGTCATAGACTACATGTGGGGACAAAATTCTGACTGAACTGCTGGGGACAGCAGGGGACAAATATAATGTCCCAAATACTGGGAGCAATTCAGTTTACTTAGACAAGTTCAAAGTTACAGTGTATGTCTAGAACATTAATGTATAATACAATGTCATCAAAATCATGAAGACAGGGCTGTGTGTTGTCTTGTTGTGTGACCATAGTAATACTTCACAGCATAAACCTCCCACATATCAGAAATCAAGCCAATACATCCTGGGAGCCAGAGTCTGGGCAGTGTGGGTCGGGGACGGAGAGCCTGAAGTGAGGCCCCACCAATTCACACGTTTCATCACAAGTCAGTCTCAGCTGTCAATCAAGACCTTTCATCCAAATGTAATGGCATAATAATAAAATAATTTACCATATTTATGAGGTGGTGATCAAAACACTTTGGATTCACTGTGTATGTATTTTTGATTATATGTCACTTTAGAGATGGTAATGTACTAATTTTATCAACTCTAACCTAACATCATGATATCCTAACAACCCTAACATCGTGAATCATGTTATTTATATGGATTTATGTGCAACTTAATCAGTGTAAGAGCTTAATGAATAACACTGAGGTTAATACTAACAGAGAGCTTGTGTGTGTTTTTTTAATTGTCTTCTCTGGCTTTGTGTCTGCCGTCATAGATTATCCTCTCTTCTTCCTCCTCTCCTCATCCTCCTTGGCTGTTAAAAGGTCTGCTGGTGTTTACATGGGTGTGATGTCTCCATCTCCTCAGCCCCACACTTTGCCCGTCACCTCACACAATAAGCTTTTATTATAATAGCACAGTTCCATTAGTATTAATAAAGTACCAAGTGTGTATGTGCAGCAAGGCATCCACTCATTCATTCATTCATCAAAAATGGATGCAGGGGCATCCCTGCCTTCAGCTATCTGTGTTGTTGTTTTTCCCCTTCACTGCCTTTTGTGTGTGTGTGTGTGTGTGTGTGTGTGTGTGTGTGTATTCATGAAACACATTTACACCAGATGCTTTTTCCTGGTCCTGCTCCTGTCACAGTGAGCATCGGCCCCTTCGCCTGCACCTGCCAATTGTTATGCAGAAATAACCGCACACAGCATTTCCATTATGTGTGCTAATGCCACCTACCTCTGCTGCCATGGGTGGCATGTAAAGTCAAATCACCATGAACTCAATTCATTACAGCTCTTCCTCAAAGGAGATAACGAGTCGCAGAAGATGTTTTAGCTGTGAACTCATGAGTGTCGTGATATATTCATCATTCTCATTGATTGGTGGCTGATGCGGATGGAACTGGCCCAGTTTTCGTGGTATTGTTTGAACCATTGCAAACACGTAGCTTTTTATTTAGCTGCTCTGGTGTTTTGATCATTATCACCGACACTATATAACAAACCGGCCTAGATCATTTCTGTTCTGGGCTGCATAGCATGACCCAGTAATGAATCTGTCGGTTGTATTTCCGTGTTTCTTTATGTAAACAACTTGTCAGCCTCTGATAAATTAGTCCTAAATCTTCTGATATGATGTAGCCTCAACAATTTCACACAATCAATCTCGTTTCTGACATGTTTACTGCAAAGTGCCATCACATGTGCCTGCGTCCATCGGTGTGTGGCCAGGAACTTGTCGTGTAACTTTGTTCAGTCCCGCCGTCACGGTCATGAAAGGTGTGATATATACAGAGGACAAAAATCACACGTCTCCCCAGCTGTCAATCAAATGTTTGAACATCATGTCTCAGGGAGGAACCCGCACAATCACAAGTTCACTGGTTTTCAGTCTTAATCACAGTTTATATCATAAAGGTGTTATGCACGGATAGTTAATGGGACTTCAGGCCTCAAGTTATGTATGCAAGTGTTCTCCAGTTTATTCAGAGTGTGTGAACACCAGCCAACACCAATTTGAGGAATCAGTTTTAACAAATATGTGCTCTGTGTGTGTGTGTGAGAGACCTGTCCTTATAGAAGCACTTGACAGGAGTGCTGCAATCTTTTGCCAGGAGGGAGAGGAGCTAAGAAGAGCGATACAGGAGCAAGAACGGGACTGACTCAAAGTTTTATTCGTTATTATTCCAGGAACCTTCGAGTTTGATATCAAGACTAAATAGGCAAGACAATAACCGGTGTAAAAACAAATGTATTGTTCACATCATCAGGACGTAATTTTGGTCCGAGCAGTTATTAATGGGTCTGGAAATATGACATGTCTGAGAGTGTTCATGATGCATTTTAATGACTCTTGCTTTAATTTGAAAAACGTATACTGGTGGTGGTTCAGTCTCTTGCTCCTGCTGTTTGGAAAGGAATGTATCTGAATGTGGGTAATTGATTATTTCCAATAGTAGAGTCTGTACTGTCCCCATGTGGCCATGAGAGAAAACAGCAACGAGTCCTGTCTGTACCTGCTGTTGATATTAGTTAGGGGTCCAAAAGAGCTGCGGGAACCCTATTGTTCTACATAAGAGACTTTATTGAAAAACAACACAAACAAAGAAGTAACTCAATCTGGAATTTAAAAAAATCTGCTCAAAAGGCATTTCTAAATAAATCACACAAAACATTCCCTTTAGGCAGAGTGTGTGTCAGTGGATCATTTCTTTTTGCCTTTTTTGGCCTTCTTGTTTTTCCCCTTGCTTTTCAGGGCCCTGCGGGTGCTGTAGCCTCTCCACCAGGCTTGGGCTAAAATTGCAGCTCTGGTCTTCAGCTCCAGCTCCCTCATCTCCTCCTGTCTCTTGTCCTCTGCCAGTCGACGCCTCTCCTGGATCTCACTGTACTCTTTCTCTAGCACTGAGAAGGGTTCCTCCAGCTTCCTCAGCTCCTCCTCCACCTTTTCACGTTCAGTTTCCTTCAGCTCTATTTTGGCCTGAGACACGATGGTGGCAGGTGTGGGAATGAAAAAAGAGAGAACAATATAATACACAATAATGCAATACCATGAACAAATAAGTATGATGAGAAATCTGACCACAGAAAATAAGTATGCCATAACATTATATTTTACAGAAACTGCAAAACAATAATGCATTTAGTAAGAAGGTATAGTCTCCATCAGTTGATGGTTCTGAAAAACGATATAAATGTACCCTATTTTATTAAACTAATATAGATTAATACTCTCGAAACAAGTATTAAAATATACATAAGACCCTCATTTATACTATACACACTTTATATTTTTTCCAGTGATTTTGGTCCATTTTATATTGTCTGAGTTACCTGCAGTCCTTCCATTTCACTGTCAAACTTTTGTACTAAATTCTCAAATTCTTCTGCCAAGTTATTGATTTCCTGCAAAGGAAAATGAACACTTAATATTTTACATCAACATGAAAAACTTACTGTTAAATGTTTGATGAGCCAAACTTACATTTTGGATCACGTTCTCTTTCTCTTTGTTTTCACGGCGCAAATTGTAGAGCTCATTCTCCTTTCGCTTAATTTCCTGCTGCTTTCTGATGTGTCTCTCTGTTATTTGTGGCTCACACTTATACTCTATGTGTGGAAGACGCAGATTTCGTGTTGCTGCAATCGTGCTGTCCAGAGACTCCTGCAAATGACCGATCTCCTCGTTTACCTGAGAAATCTGTGGCACAACATAAGTACAGGACACACGCAGATAGAAAAAAGGTTGATGAGTAACTAATTTTTTTTCCTTTTCTTGTTGCACATTATAAAAGTGGACAACTACATTTATAATGTGTACAGTAAGTAAAGGCTTCTTTTTCAACATCAGGTCTGGTGTTTCACCTTTGCATCCACTGACTTTATGTCTGCAGCTACTTTTTCCACCACTGGAGCCATGTGCATCAGAGCATGTACATGGGTTGAGGTCGACCTGGAGAGAACCTGCTGTTTCTCCTCATCCACACTGGTCTGCATCTCGTTGACCATTTGGTTGTGAAACATCTTAAGCGCATCAATTAGTTTACGCTCACTCTCCCCTATTTCTACATTTTGCTCTGCCTTCAGATCAGAAAAGGCCTCTGGATGCGCCCGCAGAAGCCTGAGCACATGCCTGATAGAGCTCTTGATTTCATTCTCAAGCTGTGTCATTGCTTTCTTCCTCGCTTCTCCATCTTCTCCCCCTGCCTCATTTTCAAGACTGCCTTCTGTGTCTCTATCCAATCTTTCCGCTAACAGTCGATGCCTCTCAAGTGCCTCCTTCAACTCCTCGTCCTTAATGCTAGAAAGGCTGTTGACGCGTAAGATGGCTGGCAGAGTTGCAGCAATCTCCATTTGATTGATGCGATTCTTGAATATTCTCGAGATGCGCTGAACCTCAACAGGGAGAGTCTTTTCCTCTAACAGGTCATTGTTCTTTGGAACATTCTTCAATTTAGTCTTTGCCTTTGCCATTGTTGGCACTATTGCCTCCTTTGTAGTTTCCTAAATGATAGCCGATAAAAAAAAAAGAAAATGTTATATGTGAACATACAGAAATATCTGAGGTCATATTCATGTACTCTTAACAAAGCATATGAACTCATAACCCTACTAACAATATGCATTCCTGTATGTTTGTTTGTTTTTACCAACAAAACAACAGATTTTTGTGGTGCTTGGTTGTCTCATGTTTTGCTAACTGATATTTAATTACAGTGTCCATTATTACATATAAAGACTTATTCCTTGCACAATACTTTTGCAGTAGTTTTCAAAGGACGAGATACATTTAACAACATACACACAACTATGCTACAGGGCTATTGCAAAAGTTTATCAATTTGAACCCGTCTACACATTTCAGCTACTTTTCAAATATAAAATACCAGGTATTTTCCAGTGTAAATCTATATGATATAAGTAGTTTTAACCTTTAGCTTGTGTTAGTTTATATAAAGTAGTATTACTTCGACATACCTGTCAAATGGTGTGTTTGTTCCGAGCGCAAAACATTTTCAATGTTCTCTCCGTTGCTAAGATACCACTAACATACTGGTGGCGTCACATCACGGCGGATGTTGCAGAAAACGGTAAAACAAAAAAGAGAAAAAGAATGCAAATACATGCGTATGGATACATGTGTTTTTGTTCTATGCATTTAAAAATATAATACAAGTAATAAATGGAACACTTCTATCACAATGGCTCTGCAGCTCTGAATTCTGCGAGAAGACTTTTATTTCGAAAGTGTGGTTTCCCTGCCTGTCGTAAATCGAATCAGTGTCGTGAAGGTTTGTTGATGTAGCGGTAGCCCCAGTCTCAGCTTCTGTCGTATCGTTATTTATCAGGTGTCGTCTACGCGTCAATATCATTCTCTATGTCTACCTGGTGCAGTCAAGTGTAGATTGAATGCCAGTGTCTGTAATCCAGCAGGGAAGACGAAGATGGCGTGATGGACAAGGGCGGACTGTCGGGAGTCCCTCACGCCGCTAGTCCCTGTGTCACCGGAGACATTCAAACTTGGAGCTAGCTACCATTAGCTCCGTTAGCAAACAACCCACAACACTTAGCGGTGAGCTTCGCCCAAAGATGCGCAGTTAACCGTGGAGTTAATTAGCTCGTCGGTGGCCTGAACTATCTGTGACCGACCAGTGGGTTCACTTGGGCGGGTCACATCCTGTTCATCTGTTGCTGGCATGGAGTCCGACGACGATGTGCCGCTCATCTTGACCTGGGACGAGGCGAACAGCGGTCTGCTGAGCGAGGAGGCAGAGAGAGGAGACGAGAGTGAGTCAGTGATGTGTCCCACGCAGACTGTGCACACTGTGTTTTTAACGTGCACAATTAAATACTCACGGTTTCATTCTTCGATACTTTCATTCAAGTTTGTTCAACAAGCGACAGTGTTTGTTCCAGTGTACAAATACTCAGATCATACTTTAAAGGGAACAAGTTATGCTAACACATGTTGATTTTATATTCTTTTTATACATCTACATTGTTTTGGTACATATATTAAAGGTATTGCACAGTTATATCGTAGTTTATGTAATAAAACAAAGTCAATGCTCATCTGCTTACCAGGTTTGCACTGTAGCTGACTGAAGCCAGCTAATAGTGTTGACAATCAGCTCCACATGTGCTGCACATCCAGGTCCCACTGCGAACACTGTCCCCCAGGGTCTGCGATCACGTGTGTGGGAGCTTGTGAGAGAGAGAGTGTGTATGTGTGCTTGCGCGCCTGCACGCAGTATGTATGGGTATCCATGCATCCACTCAACATTGTAATCCTGCTCCCATTGTGCTCCTCACAAATAAGCAACAAAACGACCCATCTGAGAAACTGCTGCTTCAGCAGAACATGCACCCCTCAGCCCCTCCCTGTTGCTCATGGGCTGCATGTGTTATGGTGTGTGTGTGTTTGAGAGAGAGAGAGAGAGAATGAATGTATGTATATGACCTGTGTGTAACTGTGTGTGTGTTTGAGCCTACCGGATCATTTCTCTGGCTTAAGGGGTGGATAGGAAGAGCAGAGGAGGTTTTTTCTGAGGACATATAGGAGTGGTGGACAGGGAGGATGTATCACTGAGCTCCTGCTGATTACTGTTGGATCTTTCTGGAGAGGGAGGGAGTTTGAAGCTTGACACGGGGAAAGAAGGCGGCATTGTATCACTTCAGTGACACATCACATGCTTGGATGTTTGCAGGATCTTTTTGTCGTTGGAAGTCAGGAGCCTTCAGTTTGCCACAAAACTGGATTTTATTTTCTTCCTGGGAGGAACAGTCACGACAGCTGAGTCTGTTTGTGTTTCTGTGAACCTGACCCCGCCGTGTTATTGAGTGGGAGCTCCAAACATGTTATTGTTCTCACACAAATGAGGGACTGGAATGGCACACGGCAGACACAGGGTGTACTCCTGTCGGGATAGCAGCCAGGCTGCCGCCGGACTGGAATTTGATCTTCATACTTAAGCTGGATCTGCTGCGATCATGCCGGACAAGCAACGACTGTGACTGCATTTGTGAGACTCGTATGGTCTACACCAAGTTTTATTCAGATGAGATGTACCTGAAGGAGAAACGTGATATATAGTGTGTTGGAAGATCACCCAGATATACTTACACAGGACGGAAATATACGTCTGTAGAAAGACATAGAGGCCATTATTATTACAACTGTGGCATATCTTTATGAGACCCTGTTTGAATCTGTTATGAAGGATATTAGAGAATGTTTAATGAGTCTGGATTTCATCTTTTGTGATTATACTTAGTTCTTTTTGTGAAAGCTATTTGAGTCATTACCTCCTACATGCTTTTGTCACACAGTTTTTAGTTCATATCTAGATGTGGTCCCAGTCTTCGGAAGTTAGTTGTGCTTCATCCTGCAGCAGAGGATATATTCCGCTTGTGGTTTATCTGTCTCCTGTCTGTATCCTGTCTGCGACAGGATGAACACAGACAATGTGACGTCAGTTCAAACATGGCACTTTAATAGTGACTTTGCCGTGCCTGGTTCAAAGTACAGACTGTGAAAAGCAGAAGTGTATAATCAGCATACAAGTGTTCAAGTCATGTTTTACTGTTGCTGGTTGCTAATGTAGCTTTCATCAACATTATCCAAAAACATAATCCAGCAAACAGTCAGTGAGGGACACTCTGTGCTTTGTTTAGGTGGTGGTGTGTCTCCAGTGTCCCTTCGATCTTCCGTCTTGCCCTGGATCTGTGGGGACCTGCATGTGGACTCCACTGTGTTCCTGGAGTTTGTGTCAGGCCCGAGTGGAAAGTTTGGCCATCTGTATCTCCAGATGTGTCTGAATGCTGGAGCAACTTCAGTGTACTGTGATTGACACAGACACACACGCACTGAGGGACCATAATACATCCACACAGCTCAGGCACACAGACCAATCTGAACCGATCAATGGAGTGCGTGTGCAGGCAGACATCTGGGCTCCATGAAGATCACAACCATAATGAGAGTCCTGTAGTGATCTCCTCCTATACTTCACAATTAGAACTGGGCTGCATTGGTAGGCACACACTCCTCCGTAGACTACGTCATACAGTTTCTTTTATACTTATTATTCACTTGGAATAAAAAAGACAACCAGTACTGTATGAATAATACATGGGCATGTTTGTGTTTTCTTCCAGATGGAGGTGCAGGCAATTATGATATCGTAAACAATGCAGTGATCTCAACACCAGGGCCACAAAACCACAGAGCCCAGAATGTTTCATTACGGCAAAGCTGGGAGATGAACTACCAGGAGGCAGCCATCTACCTACAGGTACAGAGCACCTTAGTCATAAGTCATTGAGTTCATAGTGGTCTCTATTATACCCACTATGCTGTGTTACATGTAGAAAATTAGTATTCAGTTGAAAATGATGTGTAATGTGTTGTTTTGAAAGGCTTTTCATCTGGTGCAAGAAATCTGTTTTCCATTTTTCTGTTACATTCTTGTTTTCTTAAAGGGATAGTTCACCCCAACAGGAAAATTTTCTCATTATCTCCTCACCACTGTGTAGATGGTGAGATGGGTGAAGTGTTTTCAGCCATTTCAATAAGACTGAAGTTAATGTTGACCACTTCTTCCAACGTATATATATATATCAAGACATCTGTGATTCATGTGTGAATGTTGGCAACAGCATGGTGGTGAGTAAATAGTGAGCAAGTTTTCATGCTGGACTAACTAGACTACAGACTATAAAATGCTGCTGGTTTGTAAGATAAGACTTGGGCATCCCTGCATCTTCAGTCCCCAACATATTCTGTTGTTTCGCAATAGCGTTCATGTGACATGACATGATAAAGTGCCAACGTCGTCTGGGGCTTTTCATACCATTGTTCCATAGTAGTGAGACATTTGACGTTCTCATGCTCAGTATGTGGCGCGCACGTGTTGTGAAATTCCCACACAGGAAGGAGAGAACAATGATAAGTTCTTCACGCACCCTCGGAACCCGAAGGCGCTGGCAGCGTACCTGTTCGCGCACAACCACCTGTTCTACATGATGGAGCTGCTGACAGGCCTGCTGCTGATGATGCTGTCGCTGTGCGAAGCTCCAGCAGTGCCCTCCCTGCGCCTGGATGTTTACGCAAGTGGACCCATACACAACCAACACACAAAGAGTTTACACACAGTTTACCGGAACCTCTCCCGTGTGATGCCTCTGCAGGTCCATGCCACTCTGGAGCTGCTGGCGTTGGTTATGGTGGCATTCGAGCTGTGCATGAAACTGCGTTGGTTAGGCTTCCACACCTTCATACGACACAAGAGGACCATGGTGAAGGTAATTCAGACGGGACAGATGCTTTCCAATGGCCCTAACCCCGTTGCTGTTGCTTTATGTTGTTCATGTTGTCTCTCCTCTCCGTGCAGACGTGTGTGTTGCTGCTACAGTTTGTGGAGGCCATCGTGGTTCTGATCAGACAGACTTCTCACGTGAGAGTGACCAGAGCTCTCAGACCAATATTCCTGGTGGACTGTCGATACTGCGGTGCTGTGCGCAGGTATATAATGACGTCATCAGACCGACAGGCAGACACACTGCACACGCTTACTGACAAGACGCATTCCCGATCTCCTTACCCTAACCCTAAACATCACAACTAACCCGAAAGTTTTAACCCTCAATCTTTGTGAGGACCAGATGACCAAATGGAAGAGAGCTAAATGTTCCTTTTACAGACTCTGGGAAAAATAGAAAAATAGTTATTTTGACATGAAAGAATAATTGGAACAACAACAGTCGTAAGCTGTGTCTTCTTTTGGCGCTGCAGCGTTTTCAAATATGCACATAGATCGTGCAGATGATGTGATTATGTGAAACATCTTTCAAAAGTTACAGATGGTGCTCACTGATTTTAAGATTTAATGTTGCTTCTTTTAGAATTGGAAAACACATAGTTTGGTGCTTTCCCCCCCAGCTTTCATCCTGCTCCTCGAGTGATTTAACTCAATTACAGGCACTTGTCACTGACACACTTTTCTTTTTTAATTCTAATCAGAAACTTGCGTCAGATCTTCCAGTCCCTCCCGCCTTTTATTGACATCCTCCTGCTGCTGCTTTTCTTCATGGTTATATTTGCCATCTTGGGTAAGAACATGTTGAATTAAATGTCTATGACCTTGCTGTTTTTCTGCTGCCTTTAAAGTTAAGGATAAAGTTCTCTGTGTTCAGAGGAGATCAGAATTTCTCTCTTTTCTCCTCCAGGTTTCTGCCTCTTCTCTCCAAACACTGCTGACCCGGTATGTTGACTCTTTGTTCTGCACTGACATTAGTTTGTTTAAGTTTTGACAGCTTTGGACTCTGGTTGTTCATCCCTGTTTCTCTCTGCAGTGGTCAGATTTCCCGACTTTAACTCTTCCCTCTCTCTGCAGTACTTCAGCACTCTGGAGAACAGCCTCGTCAGTCTGTTTGTGCTGCTGACCACAGCAAAGTAAGCTCAGCAGTACACGTTGTGCTGTTCAGTTTCTTTTTTTACACACGTGAGGCATGTGGTACTTCCTTCCTTCAGCGCCCTGCATGATCCCCCCCCCCACTACATTCTGTTCATTTGGTATCTTCTGGTTTTCCTATTTCTTGTAGTTTTCCTGATGTGATGATGCCAGCGTACTCCAAAAACCGCTGGTCCTGTGTCTTCTTCATTGTTTACCTGTCCATAGAGCTCTACTTCATCATGAACCTGGTACAAATTCACACTTTTTCCATCCGATGAATTGGAATCTTGTAGCTGAGCACTGTTATAAATAAAACATGGCCCCCATTCCATTCTTTCACCTGACCGTCTTCTCCCCCTGTAGCTCCTGGCTGTCGTGTTTGACACATTTAATGATGTGGAGAAGATGAAGTTCAAGTCTCTTTTGCTTCACAAACGCTCCGCCATTGACCACGCCTTTCAGCTGCTAGTTAGTCGACAGGTATGACACCTCCATCTGTGGTGTAATATATACGTGGTACAAGTGATTTCATATCTCACGGTCACTGTTTGGTCTTCACGCTCTTTTCTCTCCAGAGGCCGATGGGCGTGTCGCTGAAGCAGTTTGACGGCCTGATGCGTTTTTACAGACCTCGGATGTCTGCGAGGGACCGCTTCCTCACATATAAAGCTCTGAACACCTCGGGGGCTCCGATGCTCAGGTGACCTCCTGACCCACTTTTTTTTGTTACTTACTCCAAACTTTTCTGCATTTATTAGCAATGCAATATTCTCATGTCTGCCCTGCTCCAGTCTACAGGACTTTTACAAGTTCTATGAGGTCACAGGCCTTAAATGGAAGGTAAAAAAAAACCTTACATTTGTACTGTGGGGTTATATTAGTGTACCTGTTTACTCATGTTTTAAATAAACATATACTCTTTATGTGTTAATTGTTATTTAGGCACGACGAAGTGGAGAACATTGGTTTGATGATCTCCCTCATACAACCTTCCTCATTTTTAAAGGAAAGTCCTGTTCCCCTGTTTTTATATTAAAGAAAACAAATATATCACCCAAATCCTTATTTTCAATCCTTGTCCTCTTCAACAGGGATCAATCTGCTGGTGAAGTCTAAGGCTTTCCAGTATGCCATGTGTAAGTCTAATCATTTACATGCTGCAGTCCTCAGTGAAACGGAGCGCACGTGGTAAACCTTTAACCTTTCCTTGTGACTGCAGATGTGGTGGTGGCCATTAACGGTGTGTGGATCCTTGTGGAGACATACAGGCTGAATAGTAAGAACCTCTGTTGATCACATGAGCCCACGTGAGGGAACGTGTTGCAGTGCAGATACAGATGTCTGTTCTCCCTTTCCTCCTGCAGGTGGATTTTCCTGGTCCAGAAATGTTCCCTGGAACTACATTGTTTTTCTGACCAGTGAGTTATATTCACTCTCTTCAAACTAATATAGCAGCATTCACCTGCTCTATAAACTGGTTACAAGAGGCCTCAAGAAATGATTGAAGTTGTTCACATGCACATGTCCTGATTTCCTTTCTGTCCCTCCTCTTGTAGTTTATGGCGTAGAGGTGTTATTGAAACTAACAGGCTTGGGGCCGATGGCTTATTTCAGCAATGGCTGGAATCTGTGAGTAGTAACAGGGTTTATATGTATTTTGGTTTAGAATGATTTTGACATTTTTTTGTATTTTAATTGTCAATTTTTACTTTGGTGTTTGGTGTTCCAGGTTTGACTTCTCTGTGACGGTCTTTGCCTTCCTGGGCCTGATTGCCCTTGCCTTCGATATGGAGCCATTTTACTTTATTGTGGTGCTAAGACCATTTCAGCTGCTCCGGTGGGCTTTAATTTCTACTCCTAACATTAGAAAGGACAGTTATTATGAGACACCATTGTATCGGTATCATTTACGGTCAACTGTTTGTTTTCTTTCCTTTTAGGTTGTTTAAGATAAAGCAGCGGTATCGTAACGTGTTAGACACCATGTTCGAGCTCTTTCCAAGAATGGCCAGTCTGGGGTTGACCCTAATCATCTTCTACTACTCTTTTGCAATTGTGGGAATGGAGTTTTTTGCAGATGTCGTCTACCCCAACTGCTGCAAGTGAGTCGTGCTGTATTCTCATTTAACTTGTTATACAAGAGCATTATTAAGCTCACTTTGACATGTTTTTCCATGTATTTATGCTTTTTCCTCAGCACCAGCACCGTGGCAGACTCCTACAGACAGGTCAACGTGACATATGGCAACAAAACTGTGTTAGAAGAGGGCTACTATTATCTCAATAACTTCAACAATATTCTCAGCAGCTTTGGTAAATCATCTCAAAAGGCTATTTTTGTTCCACAAAAAATATTGCATATTCGTAGCAGTTTGTTTGTATTAATTGGAAAACTTCTACATGTGTTTTCACTTCTAGGTATTTGTGGGATAGAAAGATTAGATTACTGGACATTAAGAGACTTTTCTTACCAGTTGCGTACATTTCCCGCTTTTTTAATCTGTGTTTTTTCTCTCCAGTGACTCTGTTTGAACTGACTGTGGTCAATAACTGGTACATCACCATGGTGAGACGCTGTCTTTCATCACTCCTCTCTCTAGTCACCTCATCAGGTGTCACTGTTTGACTGCTGCTGTGTTCTGTGTCCCACAGGAAGGAGTGACCTCTATGACGAGCCACTGGAGCCGCCTGTACTTCATGACCTTTTACATCGTTACCATGGTGAGGAATTCTGTTTGAGTACATGATTGTTTTATATATAAGTACAAAAGAAAATTGTCGTGTGATTGCATCTATGAATGTGTGTGTGATGTTTTGTATATACGTGCTTCAGGTGGTGATGACCATCATTGTGGCCTTCATTCTTGATGCGTTCGTGTTTCGAATGAACTACAGCCGCAAGAATCGGGAACCAGTGGAGAACCCAGAGGGTGTGTGTGTGTGTGTGTGTGTGTGTGTGTGTGTATGAATCAATTTTCATTGTTGGGCATGGCTGAGCTATATGTAACTAAGGTGATTTTCTGTATGTGTAGATGAAAATGGGATCGTGTTTGAAGTCGAGGTGAGTCGAGATGAAGCTCTGGCCACACTAGACCTGTACAAACAGACATGTCCAGGACAGTCGTCCCTCAGCTCTCTACAGGGAGTACTGCAAACCATGGACCGGAGCGGCGTAAGAACACACACACTCGCACACATTCTGTTCCTACATCACATCCAACTAACCAGCTTTCCTTTGGGCTTTACTGTGCATAGCACTTATCTCTGGTGTACAGAGGTCGCAGGTCAAGGACGAAGAGCGACCTCAGCATGAAAATGTATGAGGAAGAGATGCAGGTAAGAAACTGAAGGAGTAACCCTGGACACAGTGACAGTAGGAACTGTTTTTTTTTTTTTAACCCTCTGACCTTTTGCACTGCTTGTTTCTGCAGGAATGGTTTGCAGAGTATTCAAGGGAAAACTTGCCTCAGCCAGACCAAAGCCCAGACCGAGACCTGGACTTTCCCGACTCTATCAGGTCACCCTTCCCAGAGCCTCAGCTCAACTCACAGACTGGACCTCCCAGCATAAACTAATGAAGCTAAGCAGTACACTCATACCTCCGTGTCAGCCATCACTCCCGGTCTTCTCCCGGTCACCCCACGTTCGCTCTTTGCCACAAAGGGAAACTTACTCTGGGCCTTTGGGAACTGATGTGAGATGAGCTAAAGGCGGCTCCTTCCTGGGGTCATCACTCCATACAGAGACAGCCGTGTGTTATTGTGTTGATCTTTTGTCTCTGTTGCTCGGACGGGAGCGTTGAGCGTTGCCCTTTTTTCGGCCCTTTCAAAGACTGAAGCACATGTAATGAGGGAGCTTCTTCTACCACAGTATGTTGTGTTCATGTACTGCAGTAGGCCTTTTGTAACCTCGTAAATGATGTAGAACTTCAACCTGATGCCTTAGTTTAGTGGATCGTCTGATCAGTATGAACACAAAGGACCGAAAGTATAAAGACTCACTCTCCTTTTAGCTCAAAAGAGTTAAATTGTATCTCTGAACTAATGTCACATCATACTCACGGTATTTTATATAACTCCCTATTCTGTAATGTACTTCAGTTAGTTAATGAGGGATTTTAATAAACTGCTCAAATTGTCAACAGCACTGAAGTATTTTTGCTGTACTAGTATACAGCTGGTAACGTTTTATTTCAACACAAACTATAGTTATTACAACTTGCAAATACCAAATCAGAACGATTTCATTCAACATTTTGAATGTAGTTAATTCACATACAGATTTCTGTGTTCTGTGTTTGCCTCTGGGTTCAAAGCACCATCTCAGTTCCAGTCAGACAAAAAAGATGCATAATTAAGGCACAGTGTGATTAGTTCCAGCTCCTCACTGAGCAGAAAACGTTCATTCATTTGCTGCTTGGCTCCACAAACCAACCACAGCACAGCTCTGCACACAAGCCAAGTGCACTGTTGATTCTTTTCAAAATAGTGCAACAGTATCACGTGCAAAAGAGGTCATCATTCTGTCCACACTCAGTGCAGTCTCTGCTCCAGTGTGTCATCTTGCATCGCAGGATGCTCCTCAGGTCTATACGATGCGGATCGTGCGGAACTCTGTGAGCAGTGCAATGAGGAGGAAGATGCCATAGAAGATGAGGAGGAAGGTCCCATAGGTCCGACCCAAGTGGAAGCGGCACAGTGGGACAATGACGAAGGACAGGACCAGAGACAAACCCAGAGATCCTGCGAGTATCCACGTCAGCAAACCCTCTGATTCAAACTGCAGAGGAGCATTGTGATCTTGTTGGTGTCTTGTGACTGATTTGAAACCGTGCACTTGTGTTTGAGGACCACCGAAAAGTAAGATTGTACATCCCAATAAAGAATTTGAGCTTGGACATTACCTGCACATCAGTGTGCGTTTTAACCATCTGCACCAGACATCCCAAACCCACTCCGAACAGCATGTCTGAAGAAAACACAGTTAAGGACGGACACAGTCATCAACAGCTGCTCTTATATGTACACTATAAAAGTGAGGATACTGAAAATGATGCCTCCAAAGCAGGCAGATATGGCCATCCGAGGGTAACCCTGCCGGGCAATGGTGATGTCAGAGAAACAGTCTGAAACAGGAGACAGGGATGGAGACAGATGGATACGGACCATATGTTGATGAATTATAAGTGCAAGCGTATATATATATATTACACAATTCTCACCGCCTATGCTGTTTCCCCAGGCCAGCAGAGTCAGGCCCAGCACAGTGTTGCTGAGACTTAGCACCACACCGAGCATGTGCAGGAGATTGACCACTTCGGACGCTGCTGAGCTGATCAACACTGCGCTCACCAGGAAGCCGAGAAGAGCAAAGAGCTGAGAGAAATGAGACAAAAAAAAAAAAACAATATCACAACCAGCCTGAAGAAAACACGCTGTAAATGATTTACAACCGGTTGTGTAGGAGTTATTAAGTATTAAAGTTTTGAATCCTTTCACATCTTAGGTTGCACAACTGTTATGTTAAATATTTTAAATGCCCAGTGCTTTGAGATAAAACACCTTCAAAACAAAAGGCTTTACCATCACCATCATGTTAACGTGCTAAACATGCCTCATCTCAAACCTGTACCTGTTCTTTTTGCATCCCCGCACATACTTACTGGATGATACTTGGGCGGCTGGTCGTTGGTGGTGGTGCAAAAGACAATTGCGGACAGAAACAACCCCAGCAGGAGCGTCAGCAGCCAGACGGGAAACTCTCCTTCGATCATTTTAAATCCATCTAATCGCAGGATGATAGTTTAACAACCCATGTCATTCAGTTATGGCTGTTAAAGTTTGTCAGGTCGCCTCTTCTTACACTGTCCAGACTGGAAGGTGAGCAGGCACACCAGGGGGCCAGTGATCAGCTGGAGGCAGTTCAGTGGGCGTCTCCAGTTCCTGTCTTCTTTGTCAGGGTCGACAACGGGGATGCAGAGCAGCAGCATGACCTCCAGAGGTGTCTGATGAGAACACGTGGTAGATAGTTCACGTGACAGAAAATAAATAGCAGTGACTCACCCAGAGACACACACCTTCAGAACTTTAAGCACTCTCCCACCCCAGGACTTCCTCCTCCACTTTCTGTAGTTCACTGGGTTCAGGGAGCTCAGCAGGATCTGACTTGTGGACTCAGAGAACGGCAGAAGTGGCTGGTACTCCGGCTCTGGAACGCACGTAAGACGCGTGCAGGTTATGGTCTTAATCATGCAGAAAAATACTGGAAAACATTTCCCGAAAACTGCTGCTTTCGTACCGTACTCATGGATGGCCCCAATCGGGGATAGAACATCATCATCATCATCATTGTCGAACGAGTCGGACGACAGAAACTCTGTGACAAAGAAGAACAAAACTTAACTACCAGCTGTGGACATGTTTTTCACTGTGTGTGTGTGTGTGTGTCTGCGTGTCTCAAACCTGGAATTTGAGGATCAGTCCGGATAGTGCGGTTCATTGAATGTTTCTGCCGGCTGTAGATGTACGCACTGATAATAACAGTCAATACATACACCACATAGAGGCCCAAGTATCCTAGAACAGGGAAATGAAATGTAATACCATGGGTAAAAATACAGCTCTCTGAACTAGGCACATGGCTGTTTAAGTTACACTGGTTTTATTTTCATTTTTACCCTGTGTACATATTCTTTTTTTAGCACATGCACATTTCTAACTTCTGTTTAGCATGTTTTAACTTTCAATTTTAAAGCGATGTGAAACATTTTTTTCCACTAAATCAATTTATACCAATGTTCATCTGATAAAGAAAGTGAAAAATGTTTTTAAATGAGTGCACATTTTGTGTGTTTGTGAAACCCGTGCGTACCCAGAGTTTCTGCCAGTGCTGTGGTTCCTCTGTACAGCATAAGGAAAGTCCAAAACACTGCGACCATGTAGAAGATGACATCACGGAGAAATGGTCGGGAGGCCACAGCGAAAGGCTTCACCAGCGCCACGCTACCGGCAACTACCGTGGTAACAAATATTCCAGCTCCTGTGGATGGAGAGAGGGAGAGATCAGAGGACGCCCCTAGAGACCGTCACACTTTAAAAGACAGATCATTTGTACTGCTCTGTGTGCGTGTAAGTGCGCCCACCGAATAAGGCTCCAACAGCGAGCCCGGCTGTGTGTGGGTGAGAGAAAGCTGCCATGGCACTGAAGATGTCCGGAGCTCCGTTACCGAGAGCCAGAAAAGTCACGCCCTCAGCACAAGTCAAAGGAAATCACTGGCAGAAGGGAAATTTGAGGTAAAACAGAGAGAGGAAATCTGTGGATGAACTACGAGTTCATAAATGAATAGTTGGGATGCTCCATTAAAACCATTTATATGTACAATCCAGTACAATGTCTTTACATTTCATTGGTTTCACCATGGACACACAGCAACTTTTTGCTTTCCCAGAAATCACCTCTTCGCCTTCTTTGCTGCTCCATAACAGCAGTTACTCCGTATCAAGTACGATTATTTAGAGCGTTAAAGATCACGTGAGTTCTGGTTGCGTAGCTTTGACACTGTTTGATTGTCAGCAATCTTATAATACTTCACACTGGAAATTCCCTCAACCCAATCAGGAATGTGTAACATGGGCAAAACATCAGTTTCGAGGGGTGTGCAGATTAATGACCATGCTAGCGGCAGCACTAAGGGCTGAACAATCCTCACACAAACTGTTGTATTATCAAGGAGGTTAACCTAAGTCAAGCAAAAACAGCGCTGACACCAATTAGCCTTCCCGCACAGGGTGAGGAGCGCCAGAGTTAGAACATCTCAAACAGATGCTGACAAAGGATACAGCCACGTTGTGAGTGAGGCGCAGACTGGTGGAGATGGCCGACAGGTTGGGACAGAAACTGGGGAGAGACAGTGAAAAGACAGCAAGGAGGGATGGTGAACATCTGAGGATTTGTTTTGACAGATCAGGACATTTGTCATCCGACATGTAACAGCGTCTCTGCCGCACGTCCGCTCCGTGAAGGTTGAGCAATTAAGACAGAAATGCAGAACAAACTGTCTCTCAATCTCACAAATCAAGTGAAACAATGGCGTGAAAAAAAATCCTCTCTAAAGTCATGTGACTCTTTTTACATGTGACCATTAAGTTGGACACATGAATGTATGTGTGTGTGTGTGTGTGTAATGAAGTGTGTCCCCTGTTGACAACATGACAGACACTTACAACTTAGATGCGGTGAGTCCCAGAATCACAAAGAGAAAGAGAAGCCATATGATCTGTGGGGAAGCAGAACATAGGGAGTCAGATAAGATAAACATGCATGTCTGTTTAACAAGAACATGACCACAGGGATCCTATTGTTCCCTCTCTTGAATGCAGATCCTTCAGTTTGTTGTAAAGTCAGACCGAGAGCGTGTTTAATGCGGAATTCAAGAAGTCCACACATCCTCCTGAAAATACATTATTTAGCAAAGAAGCAAGTGAAATGACTGCGGCTGATGAGTCAGTCCTTCCCTGGTTCATCCACTGGCACTTCCTCAAAAGACACACTCACACACACACTCACACACGGGTCTTACACAGAAAGTGATGGTGAGCGGCGTGAGATTGGGAGGCAGCAGACAGAAGGCCACGCTGAGGTAGTTGACGAAACCGTCCGCCATGATACAGTCTGGCGTGTTCTTCACAAATGCACAGCGGTCCGTGGCATTGAGGTTCATCACATGGTCACACTTTAAAGAAAATTAGATTATAAAATCAACAACAAATATTTATTTGTTGAGAATGACACCATCAGAAGCAGGTCCAGCTCTCACACTGGCGACAGCATGCAACAACTTCAGTCATAAAGGGTTTCATTGAGGGACAGCAGCAAATGAGCTCTACATTTTCTAGGGAAAAAACCCTGACAAATAATCCTCAGATTGCTGTAAAACTATCAAATCATAAAACAATCCTGCTTATTGATTCTCACAGTGCACACACTAACGTTTGATGTCATGAAACAAACAAAACTCTGCATTCATTTCTACCTTGACACTGAAAAAAAAAAAGCTCAGTTTGGAGTCTTTTTTTTTTTTTTTTTTTTTTTTTTTTGGGCATTTTAGCAAGCTGTGAGAAAAAGCCAGTTCCTCAGAAACGTTCTGATCTAGACAGTTTCTGTTCAACTTCAGTTGTACATACTCTCAAAGAATTTCCCATCAAATCAAATGACAATTTTTTTTTTTTCATTGAATTATTTATTTACTGTCTGCTCTGTAGCTTTGAGCTAAGCCACACATCAGTGAATCGATTTAGAAATTTTGGAAAGTTATTCTATATTGAAATAAACTATGAACAAGAAGCCTGGAACAAAATAATGTGATTTCATTGCTAGTATTGTTGGTCAGTGACAAGGTTTCTTAGAACTGCTGCAGGGGCCAGACCAACTATACAGCTTTTAAATAAATCTTGCATTATCCTCGATCTAAAACCAGCTTGAAGTAGCTTTAAATGTCGTCTCTGTCCATGGGGAAACACACGTGATCACGCTGTGTATCTCTCGTGTTCCACCTGTAGGACCTGGAGGATGTTGACATGTGACAGACGAGGAGATCACAAGCCTTACAGGTGACAGTTTTCAGGGTAATTCAAATCCCACTGACCTCGATTTCTTCGTTCCCAAACATCCTGGTCGCTGTGTAGTTTACGGCCTGTCCAGACACTCCGGCACCGGGCAGGTCCCGGAGCAGCGAGCCGCAGCTGGCCCGCAGCTGGCCCGACGACAGCAGCAGCGTGAGGGGCAGGAAAACGCCACAGGCCATGGTTCAGTCATCAGGTTCAATTTATCCAGGAGCCGCGTCCATGGTGCCGCTGCGATGTTTACGTCCAGTGGCCCCACATCTTCGCGTACATTCAACCCGGGAGTCAGTGTGAAACGACCGTCGAGTGAAACGGGGCTGTTCTGTGGTGCGTTCAATGTCCTGTACATCGTGTCACCTTCTACTCAAACCACGCCCACTGTTTACCGACCAGACCCGCCACGCTTTAAAGGACCCTCGTTAACTCGGGTTCTATTACGTGTATTTGTTTGTAGTTAGTACATCGCTGTGCTACATGTTTTAGCAATATTTCATGTGTAATTCAATTTTATTTTAGATATACACCCACTAAAAACGCGGTAAAATAGATTGCGTGTTAATTTACTAAAACTTGAACATAAACCCTTTCCTACGGTACCGGAAGGCACCATGTAACCAAACACACCTGACTGTTGATCTTTGCTTCTCTCGTCTCTAAAGTCACTGCGGGGATGATTGTTATTATGGGACTTAGAAAAGCCCGGGGTCATGTTTTATAATGACATTTTTGATAATGATATAGAATATTTTAAAATATATTGAAACATAAATATATATGACTCAATTGCTAAATGTAATCCACACTAATAATAAAGAAATAAAAACAATAATAATGCTACAAAATGTAAAAACATTTACTTCAAATAATAAGAATCACAACAATTTAAAAAAGGCATTACGTGAAAAGCAAATAAAAAAGGAAAAAATAAGACAAAAATAAAAAGCACATGGAGACAAGTGTGTAAAATTATTTATTGATTCACATGACACAGCACTGTGAGGATCATGTTCTTTCAACAGCATCTAACCAGCACATCTGAGGGACATCAGAATGTTTATCCCAGGGACAGATATGAGACTGCAGGGCCCAAAATGATTCTCTATACATTTGATGGAGGACCATGACCCAAAAATGTTCATCATCAAAAACGCCAAGTCACCTTTTCTGCAGCAGAACATTAGTACTCAAGATTATTATTATTATTATTTATTTTTTTTTTTTTTACATCTCAGTCAATGACAAGAAATTGGGTGCAGCGAAAATTTTGTTATGGAATTCAAGTGTGAGATAAAAAAGGCAGCTCAAGTGAGAGACTTATCTGTTTTCACTGAGGATTCAGCTGTGAGTGGCCTGGTCATACACTAGTGCAGCGTCGAGTGGTGGAGCGCTGGGGTCATAGCAGCCTCTTGCCTGTTTAGTCGCCACGGGACACAAATCTTGTTCACACCACCTGATAAAGGAATATAAAACACATGATGAATGAATGCAAACGTTGTTACTTTTCAAATTAGTGAATGTGTTTTTAACCTGAGAGCAGCATAGGCGTCAGACGGAGAGGCTCCTGACCAGCTGGCATGGTCGATGAGAAGAGCACCTGTTGACACACAGACTTTGGCATTTTTGTCGAATCGACTAATTTCTGCATGCGTAATATTATGTGTGTGTTTCTTTGGCTACCACTGTAAATGCGGGCCAGGCTGTATGCTAGGTCTCTTGCTGCCAGTTCCAGATAGCTGGGTTCTTTCTTTGCCGCTTCTTGAACAAACGACTGCAGATGAGAGAGTGCGCAGTCTACTGCCTTCACTGCCGGGCCCAAAGAGGAAACGCTCGATGCACCTGCGAGCAGGGTCTTCATCCAAGAGGAGGGAAGCAAGTGCACGTCTCATCCCAGTTCAGCTCTATCGCAGACTACACAACTTGTCAGAGTGGACCTCGTACCTTAGCGTGAGTGAAGTAAGCGTGAAGAACCATTCCTGAGCTGCGAGCCACACAGCGCAGCACGTCTAGAGACAGAACATTTGTCGTACCCTCCCAGATGCTCAAAACCTGGGAGAGAAAGATGTGCATGCTGGAAAAGTACGAAAGGTTTTGATTGAATGCTGTTGATTTCTGTGGCGCTGACCTCACCTGTGCATCGCGAAGAAGTCCAGGCAACCCAGTGTCCTCCATGTAGCCCTGTCCGCCGAAGCTTTCCAACCCCTCAGACACCACAGACATCACCTGAGAAAAAAACTGAACAGTGAGGGTGGAAGGAGCTTCAACAGCTTAATATCACGAGGGAACTTGTACAAGATGGTCACCTGCTTCCCAGTGTACAGTTTGACCACAGGAGTGAGCAGACGCAACAGAAAGGAATCAAGCTGTGTAGCCGTGCCACATTCCTCTCGGCCCAACAGACGACTCACTTCCATCACCAGAAGGAACGCCCCACGAGTCTCCACCTGATCGTCAAGGAAGAGAAGGTGAGCGAGGCACGATGGGAAACATTGTGCAGAGTTGTGTGACTCAAATTACCTCCATCCTGGCGAGAGTCTGCATGTGCAATGGGTGGTCTTTAAGAAGCTTTCCAAAGACAGAGCGCCGAGTGGCATAGTCACGAGCTAACTGCACCACCCTGTGACCACATGTGAATATGAATCAGCTCATGTATTGTGTTTTCAGAACTTGGCACGGGATGCAGTGCAGCCGAATGATCAGTGTCCTGCCTTCTCATTGCAGCTGTTGCAGAGATGCTGTTATGGATCCTGGTTATCGTCAGCATGTTGGCGATGGAGGCCACACCTCTCCCTTCATCTGAAAGCTGTATATAAGAGAAGATAAAACTTAAATTGTTCTCCCATGAAGTTTCAGTGTAACGCTGATTCGATATACACAAGAAAGGGAGGGTATTTTGACATGGAACTGACCCTGTGTGCCGGCAGACCATCCAGCAGCAGCTCAGCAGTCGGCATCTGTCGTGTGCCCAGCTTGTCCTTCAGTCTCTGAACCTCTATCCCCCTGAGCCGGCCGGCCTGGTCTCGACTCACCTCTGCGTAGAACAGAGACAAACCCCTGGTGCCCTGCGGAACACAGACACGTACAGTGGAACTCCCTCTGGTTAAAGGAGTGCAGGTGTAAGAAGGTAGTCGTACAGGTGTGGTGGCACCCGCTCTGTCCTGCACTCGGGCCAGAGTGAGAGTCATGTCTGCGTCGGTGGCCGAGGTGAACCACTTGTAGCCGTGTAGTTTGTATGAACCATCTGATTGGGGAACAGCCACCGTCTCGGTGCCACAGGCTGAGGACATATGAGATGAGGTGAGTAATTCATCTTCTGCACACAGCCCCTCCAAATAAAACCTCCACTTGCTGTCAGATCAGGTTAGGACAGGGTGCCAGCACTGACCTACATCAGATCCTCCCTGTCTCTCTGTCATCCACTGTCCAGATGTCCAGAAGCGTTCAGGCAGACGAGTGGTTAAACGACTGTAGGCTTCCTCTACAGGCCACGAGACGCCCATGGACTTCACAAACAAAATCGATCCGATCATTTACAAGCCGAGTCAAAGAGTTTTTGTCTAAACAAACACAGGCAGTCACATAAGGCTAACATCAGCTCACTGGTGGAACATGGGCTTGAATCATCAGCTGAGAGCCAGCAACTGCTGTCTGATGCAAAGTTTTGCTGTAAAAATGGTGATGGTACTTGTTTAAGATGTTTTCAGGAGTTTTCTAACGTACCTGGATGACTTTAGCGGCTCCGTCAGTCATGGCCAGAGGACAGCTGTAGAGACCAGAGGAGGGGTTGTAGATGTACAGCTTGCTCATCTGGTACACGCGACTGGAACACAAACACGCCTTCTCTCAGTTTCTCATTTCAACCACTTAAAAGTGAAAACAAGAACTGTCTTGATTAAACGAGGTGCAGGTCTTCTAACCTCCACTCCCCACAGGGCCTCTCATAGGCAATGGAAACCAGGCCTTCCTGTGCCGACAGGACTTTCATGCGTTTCCATGCTGAGGAGGTCACGATGTGGTCCACTCTGTTTCCCCAGGGGTCAAACTGCATCAACTGAGGTGAGGTGAGCTCACACTCTCGGCCCCACGCGTCCACCTCATTCGCCACGCGCTCTCCAAACGCACACAGGTCAGAGAGAACTGCCTGTGAACGTAGACACGTATACATTTTTTTTTTTGCATCACGAGACAGAACCTGTTCAGCAGTTGCCACAAGTTGAAGTTCTGGCTGTGCTCACCTCTTGGGGCAGGTGTCTCCTCAGGTATCCCCTGAGCAAGGCATCCTCTAGAAACGGATTCCTCAGCACAGGCCTTTCCTGAAAGAAGGATCCTATCCTGGCTCTGGAGAATGGCAGGTAGTGTGCTGCCTCCCAGAATTGGTCTTCATCAGAACTCCTCGCTCCTGCCTCCGTTTCACTTGCTGACCTGACGTGAAGGAGCAGCTGAGGAGCACCACGCAGCAGCCTGTGGCAGCCTCCAGCTACACGGCGGTTCAGAAGAGCTGCACGCAGTGACATGGCTCAAGACCTGCAGGCTGAGGGCGTGAAACCAGCAGAGTCAAAGGAAAGGATTGATTTCACTCATTCGGTCATTTCCAGGTTTATGAGGAATCTTAATATACAAATGTGAATCTTGTTATCATATAAATCTAAGAAATAAGATATTTTAATGCATTTCTAGCTATGTTTTCCCATAGCCCATATTTGTGGATTGTACCTCCTATAATGATGCATGGATTTCGATGTAAAAAAAAAAAAAAAAATCACACATGTTAAGGGGATTGATATTTTTAATGTTCTCTGACTCTGAGAGTTGATCTCAGGTGAACAGATGACGTTTTATAAATCAATATTTATTAATGAGTAAAACACACTAATGACACGAACATCACAAGCGGACGTACAGCTCTCTACTGGCTGCTGAAAGCTAACCTGGTTTCACTGATTAGTTAATGAAGAGTTTCAGACCCACGCCAAACGTAACTCACATCCAAACCACCGACTACAACAACTGGGTCAAGGTTCATATCGTTCCGCTTCGCTTTTCTGCAAGTCTAACTTTTGACTCGTTAATCCAGCCATATAATATTTAATCGTGTGTAAATGATTAATCCAGCTCACATGTCGCCATCATAACATACAACGTGATAATAACCGCGTTAACTCCGCGGGTAATCTTATTCCACAACAGCCCCAGCAGCTAGCAAGCTAACAGCTAACTACGACGCCTTTCTGTTTCATTCGTAAATGTGCTTTCACAACATCACTGTTAAATGTGATTGCAAATCCATGAATCATCTGCATGTAAACAACAAGCAGACGCATGAAGAAAACCCGACTTACCCCAGCAGTGTTTACATCATAGACTGTAGGTTTACATTCACAACTGCGCTCTACCAAAATAAAAGCCCGAGTTCCTCCTCGCTTTTCTTTGCACAGGTACGGAGGAACGGGATTTTTTTTGTTCATAATGTTCCATATAGAGTGCTCCTCATTGTGCTTGTTATAGTGAGCTATCCAAAGTGATTCATTGACGTTGTCACAACAATGACTTGTAAGATAAATAACTGAGTGTTGAATCTCTAAAAGTTGTCATTATCTAATACGAATATTTAATGTGTTGTTTTTGTCATAATGTCATAAATAACACATGGTCTACTGGGGACACATGCTAGGGATGAAGACACGAGAGTCCTATAAAGGTCAGAAAAACTTGAAAAATGTCATCCATAAAAGGTGTTGCTGAACCTGTTTTATTGTTTTAAGTAAAGATTTGTCAAAAATACAGGATTGCTTGTTCCAAACAGAACAAAAAGACTGAAAGCATGCACCGTTTAATAAAACATTTCCATAACATGTTAAAAATCTGTTTGAAAGAAAGAAGACAGCACTAAATGATTATGAACACACAACAACCTTTTCATTTAACTAAAATACTCCCCCCTCAAAATAAACACAGAACAGTCATAGCTTGAATGCAGGGGGATTTGAGGGAATACTCCTACTGATAAAACCCAGTAAGTAGTTGTTGTTTGTGAGTGTAATTCACCACCCAATCATAAAAGATTTGCATGGATTGCTTGACAGACAGACCAGGATGGAGCAAAGTTGATAGGAAACACTGATGCGTTTTTAGTGTACAAAAATAAAAGTTAGCTTTTTTTTTTATTAACTGTTGTAGTGTGGAGCACAGCCCATACAAACCCAACTCTTTACACACCTCCACTTCTCACATGACTATGGACCAAAATGAGAAACAAATACAGTCTGTAGTTGAATTATGCAGATCACTACATAAACAGGGCATAAAGTCTATTTCACCAACAAAGATTATTTCAGTGGTCAATCAGGACACAATGGCTTAAACGTAGTATAACATACAGTATATAAGCAAGTATATAAAAAGGACTAAAATGAAAACCACAAGCCAGAAGGCTACCCAACTATGTAGACTCACCAAAGACCCTGACCGAACTCAAAGAGCATGACGGTGCTGCCCTAACACTGAAATGATCAGAATCAGACAGTCAAACTAATGACAGTCTGATTCAATATGTGGAAGGATCAACAACGACAGTGCCCCTCAATATTCTAACCAATGACCAATCCATTGATTTTTTTTCTGGGACATGTCAGCAAGTAATGGTTGAAATCAATGTTTTATGTGAACATCTTCTTTTCTCTTTTCAGTCTTCTTTAATCACCCTTAGTGAGGAGGTCCTCTATGTATGCATCAAGCTCGTCATCTGTGTTTATGTCTATATCCTGAAAGTTGGGAGGGGCAAAAAAGCATTACTTTCTGTTTTATTTCAAACAGACAAAAGTGCAACAACATGCAGTCAACAACCTTACCTCTTGTACTTTCTGCAAGAGTGCTACAATGTTTGTCCGAAGTTTCTGGAGTTTGTCGTCTGCTTCCTTCAGTTTGATTTCAGCACTGTTGCTCTTCTCTTCCACAGCTTTGGCCCTGGCATCAGCTCTGCTCTGGTATGAGTTACACAATGACTGGAGACCAGATTCATACTGCTGGAAATATTCTTTCTATATGGAGGGGAAAATACAACTCAATTACAAGCCCTCATACAAACAGTAATATGTTTTCTAGTCTTACTGGACACAATCCATTTCCTAGACATATGACTTCAATGTAATCACTTCAGCTTTTTAAGTGATTGATTTAAAACAAATACATCAAATAATATACAGTCCATCTCACCAAAGGAAAAGCCACCAACTCCTCAGCCGTCATGCTGTTAACATCATCCTTTGGAATCCGGAAAGCAGGAGGGAAAAAGTAGCGCAGCATTGTCCTGGACACATAAACAGGACAGTGAACACACCACACTGCTGCCATCAGTGTTACTACTATTATAAATCATTTTAAAGTGTGTGCTAACAGCACCAGACCATTCTAATCAGCTCACCTCAACATGGTGACCAGGCTGTCTGTCACCTCTCGACTGGTTCCTGGCTGTGTCGTGTCTGGCTCCATGGGTGCGGGTCCTTTCTCTGTCTCCTGTTGGGTGTCGGGCGTCTGAGAGTTTGGAGATGGCGGCCTCATCAACCGGACTTCATCACTTCCCTTAAATACCCTTTTCACAAGACATGCATACTTGTAAGACATTTATTATGCCAGAGAGAGCGTGTCAGAAAAGCAAAAACCCAGACAAAGAATCTTACCATCGGTCTTTTGGGGTGGATCGTGGTACATAGTCAAACTTTACTTTCCAACGAATACTCTGTTTATTTGTCTCCACAGCGATGACCTTGCCCGTGTACCACTCCTTATTGACACGTACTTCAACCAGAAGACCCTTATCTAGAGAAGATATATGGACATTTAAAAAAAAAAAAAAAAAAAAAATACATCTCTCTCTCTCTCTCCCACTACAACTCATCCTCTTCCATCATCTTACCTTTCTGAGCATTTTTTAAGTCGTTCTCTGGTTCTGGTTGTGGTTGTGGCGTTTTCTCCGGTGCCTGCAAACAGAACTCTCATTACCACCACAGCAGCCAGATAAACCTTGCTGACTGAAAACACAGATAGAGGTTAAAAGAAAGGATTGAATAAAGCAATAGCCCCACAGGCCCTCAGGCATTAGTTGAAAGTGGCATGCTTGATTGTAGTCATGAGAGAAGATTCTGACTTTCAAGTGAGAACAGTTAAAAGAGAGAGCGATTATATAGACTCCGAAAGATTAGGTCGTCACGACTGTTAGAAGATGTGAGAGCAGACGCAGCCTCCCTATATCAGGGCAAAGTAGAGAAGAGGGACAGAGTAAAGCTACCTTGGCTTTGGCACCATGCTGTTGTGCTGTAAGGGATTTAGGGGGAGGGGTTGGTGTCTGCCTTGTGGGGGAGGACACCCCCTTCTTCTCAACTCGGGTGTGTATTTTAACCTGCAAGGTCAACAGCAGATATGCTCTGACTGGAGTTTCAGACTTAGACGCTGAGGAATAACCTTCATTTTGTCATCTCGTCTTCACCGAATGGCCCTGAAATGTATTTATGTATTTTATATCTGCCATTCATATAAGTGCTTTCAGACATGCACTGGCCTCCTATATGTACACAGAAACCCAGTGGATGAATCTCAGGAGAAGCCGCTCCAACAAGCAACATGCCAGATTAATAATAAGCAAGTAATATTATGTGTTTTCCAGATGTAGAGAAACAAAGAATAAATACAAAATATTTTTAAAAGCTAAGAGAAGTCATGCCTATTCATGCGTCTCTGTGGACAGCTTGTAATATAAATTACCACACTTCAGTTGATGTTATTACATATGACATATTTAGATACATATTTAAAAAAGGGGAAACAGCACTGAGGGCAACAAGAAACTGAAATACAGAGACTGCAGCACACTGACACATACAGCCTGAGGTTTTCATGCAGAGTTACTATTTCTTACAGTTTGCTGTCCTCTTGTTTGTAATCTTTTGCATTTTCAGTCAAATTTAACCTATGAACCAGTGTTCCTGACCTGATATCTAAACATTTCTACTCTCAAATGGGAATTATTATTTGTTTACCTCGTCCACTTTACCACGTTTTGAAGGTGGGGCCTTCTCGACCACTTTCCCGTAGTTATTAGCTGCTGCTGCCGCCATCTTTGATTTCTTTGTCTGTGGTTCTTCCTCCTCACTTTCCTCCTCCTCCTCCTCCTCTTCTTCTTCTTCCTCTTCCTCCTCTTCCTCCTCACTGTCCTCCTGCTCTATAATTCTCTTGCGTTGTCCAGCAGCTGGTGCTTTAGCAGAGGATGAAGTCTGTAGGTGGAGACAGTTTTTGGATTTGTTTTAACATAATTTCAAAATGAATAACTTTCTCGTATTAAATCTGCTGTAAGTACTGTGGTATTGGTAAAATACATATATAATCTGGTACTTACCCTTGAGCTGCGGGTTAGTGGAGGTGTTTTGGCTGTAGCTTTTGGAGAAGGCTTTGCTGAAGGCTTTGCTGCAGGCTTGGCAGCTGGTGCCGAAGCCTTCGCTGTAGCTCTTGACCTTGGTGAGTCAACTTTTGGTGGTGGCGGAGGTGCGGCAGCAGACCGGGTGGGGCGCTGAGATGAAGCTCGAGCTGGGGGTGTACTTGAGGCGTTTTTGAGGTGAGCTGGGAGTGGAGGAGAGCGGGGCCGTGTTGTGGATCTCTCAGAAGATCTAGTTGCCTGCACCAACAACACAGAAAATGGAAACAGCAAGTGTTAGTGACCTACTTTATGTAAGATGTTGATATGAAATCTGTTTTGGCAGAAGTGTTTTTGCTTTTTGCACATTCTGTTTTTGTATTTAACTGTAAATAGGTAGGATTTCAAGAGTATTTTTTTATCCTTATTGTTTTCGATCTTACTTAAACTGATTCTTCTTTCACTGAGCTGCTGTAAACGTGTTTCCCCCCATGGGGGAGGAATACAAACGTTCTATTCTATTCTAAATATTAAAAAAATTGATTTGTACCTGAGAGGAGCCCTCTGTTGGTTTCATGCTGACCTCCATCGGAAGCTTCTTGACATCCCCTGCAGATTTGATTGTGCTGGTTTTCTGTGAAGGGATAAATAACAGTTATATCCTGAAATGCTAAAAACACATCAAGACAGAGAGAGGAGGATAGGCAGGTACCTGCAAGGCCTCAAGTTTCTCCTGCTGCTGTTTAATTTTCTCTGCCAGCTCTTTTTGTTTGTCTTCGACTGTCAGCTTTTCTTTTTTTAGAACACCACATGGCAAATTCTGTTTCTGTTCTTGAGCATCACACCTGAAAACAAAATATACCAACTATGTATACATGTAATTGCCACTGTACACAAATAGGGGTGTAGGGACTATAAATCCCATGTGCACTTAAAACTAATAAGTCATATGTGTACCTGTCCTGAGTGCCGTCAGGGTTCATGAGACACACCCAACTGTCTGGGTACCGTTTGTCCACAGCATCCATTTGGAATGGCAGGGTTCTCCACTTTAAACATTTATCTGAAAACAGAAACCAGTCACGTGAAATTCAGCATGACTATGAGTGTGTTCTGTGTATTTTGATTTTTAACTAACCACACTGAATAGTAAGTGGTATCTCCATGGCCCGACGTCTCTTGTATCTTTGCTCTGATGACGGCGGTGCAGACCAGCTGGCAGACAGATATCCAAACTCGTCCCAGAACTTTACTATGCCTTTCTGGGCTGAAGGGCACAGATATGCAATTCATTATGTATTAAACAATATTACAATATTATTCTGATCATTATGAATTCCTGAACTGGGTACCAAAAATGTTGAAACATGAAGGTATTTTGTTATTTGGTGCCAACAATGTAATAGAAAACAGAAAATTAAGCAAATCTCACCAATATTGGAGTCCTTCCAGTACTGAGCCAAATGTTCCCCCATAGATTTCAGTAAATGTCGATATTCCTTAGCATCTGCAAAGTCCTGTTTGTTGTGAGTCGGCTCTAGAACTAAATATGGGACATCCACTACACCAACGACACCTCCACATGCCCTAAAACACACAACACATACAGCTGAAAGTTTTCTTTCTAAATCAGAGCTGTTAGAGTTATAAGGCCTTGGTAGGAGAAGGTTTGAGAGATAATTACAGGGCACCATTCTAGTATCAGGGACCAATAATAACTGTAAACTCAGTCTCAAATTCCTAGTCATCTATAATTGACAATATGAGGGACATGTTATTACAGTAAGCATGCACAAATACTAGCTCCTTAAAGCTTATCAAAATGCTTGCGTAAAAACAAGATTAACAACAATCAATGAATTCAAATTATCATATAGTCAAACTAGCAAAATGCAAAGTAGCGGGCTTCAGGTACCTGGTGTTTTTGTGCTTTTGAGTCTGTACAAGTGCAAGTGTGTGTAGAGGAATCTTTTGATTTAGGTTGTTTATGACATCGAACCTTGGCTCTGGCCAATTGATTCAACCACAAGATTTGAGTGAGATCAAGTCAAAAAGTATGATGTAACACAAAACTGTAGCACAAAGACAGAACAAACGGTTAATACATTCTCTATATACCAAGAGTATTTGCGAATGTGAGTGTAGTGTGTGCATATGACTCACATTCCTCCCTCCAGTTGTGGCCCTGTTTTCTCGTACATCTTGATTAGACGTGAGCAGTTGTATACAAACATCCCATCCAAGTCCCTCTGATCGATGTTTACTCCAAATATAAAATTCAACTCCTTGGGCTCCTTCAGTGCTCTAAGGTAAGAGAAAGCTGTTTCAATCACAGACTACTGTTGTCTGTATGAAGCAGTGGGGAAGTTGTGCTTTGACATATTTAATAAATCAGTTAAAACGTAACAAATCAGTGCTTTGCTTTTTGTGAGGAAAAAGAAGAACCTGGATTATAACTATTTCTAAATCTTTTCAATAGAAAATTTCTTCTTACTTCTGTTTGGCTTCAAGAATCCTTTTCTTCATGTCAGCATCACGTTGAAGCATCATGGCTGAATCTTGAACCTTTCTCAGAATCGCCTTGAAAAAAAGCAGAAGGGGAGGATGTCCCAGATTATGCCTTTGCAATGATGGATACTTAGAGGTGCTTCCACTGCTGACCCTTTCAAATCCCACTTCAACCTTAACTGAGATTTTACAGATTTAGGCAGATGTTTAGTATTAAACAGAAATGATTCCAGTTAAAAACTTGATGACGTGACATTGCAAAACAACATTTAAAACAAACAAACTAATCATCATATTTCCTTGGCTTTACCCGTGAATCTTTCGACAGGTCCTCTACTAATCTGGCCTCTAATGCCATGCGCTTACTCTCTGCCTCTCTGGCCTTTTCCTCCGCTGAAATACACAACAAAAAAATTGTCAAGTCAAGTCATTTAAAACTAAATTAAATAGAATAAATATTGCACAGACTCACCTATCTTAGCAAGGTGATCCGCTTTCTTTACTTCTTGCTCCGCACGGGTTTTAAAACGAGTTGATGAGTATTTATAAACCCTGTTGACAAAAAACGAGAGCACCAGTGAAGGTTGAGTCATTAGAATTAAGAATATATAGATATAGATTATAGAGTAAAAAATGTGTTATTATATACCTTGGTTTATAGAGACAGCAGGACAGTCTTTTAGTCCTGACTTTGTGTCCCTGGATAAAAATCCTCATGCGCGGGTCGATGTACAAAACAGCAGCATAGGCCCTGAATGACCTCCTCTCAGGCTTCCTGTGGGAGAGGGAGGAGCGCTGTCATTCAAAAAAGATTTCTGCTTTTGTAATACATAATTATAAAGTAACTATGGCACTCACACTCCTTCAGCAGGTGTTCCAGACATCAGTATGTCTTGGTGATCGGTCTCTATATCCAGCTCTGGTTCTCTGTTGTCCATCAGCTTCAGATTATAGATGATCACAAGAGTGCCTTGAAATAAAACAAACATGACATCACAATCAATATCAACCATGTCATTTCTCAAAGCTTGTGCCAATAGAAATTCAAATTATTACAGGTGAAATAGATTGACATGACAGAAATATAGTTTGTTGTCTCGTAACATAAAGACACAGATTGACATGCTTACCACTGACGCTTTCTATTTTGTTGAACTGCTCCATAAGCTGCTGTTCATTTTTAAAAGGAGAGTACTTAAAGATCAGGTCTGTCTCTATGCCGTACTTCTCTGGATCAGAGGTCAGCGGCTGCTTCGTTGTTAGATCCCAGGAGGGGAGGGGCACTATGACCTGAAGGGAAATGAATACAAGCTGCTTAGAAACTAACCCTAAGGACAATAATCAGAAACATTTGAGGAGCTCAAATTTCAACAAAAGTCCATTGCATTTACACGATTACACACCATTATAAACCTCAAACACAGAAATAGAGCAATACATCATATAAGTAATGGACAGTAACTGAAAACCCAAAGATGATTGCATTTCCATAATAAGACTAATATATCCTGGTGTCCTGACTCAAATACAGTAATATGTTGATGAGTTAAATAAAAATAACATTTAGGAATCAGTAGCCTTGACAGTTCTCTCTGACCTCATCCAGTCCCTCTTCTTCATGAAAAGTCCTCGACAGGAAAAGGCAGGTCAGTGTGTTGCCTTTTTTCGTGAATAAAATGAAGTCTTTGCCAATTCGCATAGAGCCACTGTGAAAACAAATATTTTAACGTGTGAAATTATTCCACCACCACTGTACTAAATAAAAATCTTTATCGCGCAATCATTTGAAAAAGGTCTTACGATTTCAGTCCATTTCCATACTGCCCAATCTGAGTGGATACAGGTGACCGTTTGCTTGACTTCCCAAACTGAATCACATGGGTTGCCTCATCTAATGAAACATTTCACATAGATTAGACATGAGATGAGCCCACACCAAGCATTTGCTCGCATTAACTTAAAACTAGCTTCTCAGATAAAGTCACACTTACTGGGATCCATTCCAATACCATCATCCAGAAAACAGAGCATGTAGCCACCCCGCAGCTCTGGCCTTTTTTCTGTCAGAAAGTAAGAAGGTGACAGACAAAATATCCATAATCAGCCATGAATAATTACATATGATTCAGTGTGTGAAACTAGGTGAATATTCTGAGGCGTACCTGTGTAGATGTCTATGCGTGTGGCATTAGCATCCCTGAAAGAAGCAAACCAAGTGTGAGACTTTCTATGCAATACAAAGGAGATATCAAGCTGCATGGTATTTCAACATTTGAAGGACCTTTTACAAATCATTATGGGTACCTTGAATTGTCGACAAGCTCCGCCAAGGCTCCAAATAAGAACTCATGGGTTGTCCTAAAACAGACAAGAAAACGTCAGTAATTGCTGGTTTGCTGTATTGTAAGGTGCTCCTTATCCATGTGTAATTCATACCCACAAGGTTAAGTACATCTTAGATAAATATAATTAAGCCTATAAACTTTAGACTATAGAAACTATTTTCAGAAAGAAAAGCACTACCCTACATTCAAACCGCCTCAAAATATTGGGGCACATTCTCAACAAGAAGTTTAAAAACGGTTGTTTTAGAGTTGTTGTAAGGGATGTTCATTGTATGACATGTGCGTGTTCAAACCTGCTGCGGTGCTCCTCATTTGTAAAATATTTACATGAATGAGTTGTTGTGCTGTATTCGAGGCTTGGTCTATAAATGAATGCCTGACTGTTGCATCTATGAATTTCCAGGAAGTCTGTACTCACGAGTTCGTGTGCAGGTACTCGAAGGTGAGCTGAGCTCTGCTCAGGTTGCTGTAGTTGGTCATGGCCTCTCACAGTTAAGTCCCGCGTCTTTCCTTGACTCCGGTTTGTTTCCTTCCTCAAGAACCCAGCTCTAATCCCTAGTGTTCATACTATAAAAGCAAATACAGTAATGCAGTAAACTACCACAGACCGTGTAGATTCACTTCCAGTCTGCAACGAACATCCCCGCGGACGCTAGAGTCACAGGGGGGAGTTTACCTCAAGTTAATAAGACCCCCCAACCCCGTATGTGTGATACCACGTGGGAGGCCTGTATGCCAACAACAAAACTGTTCAGCTACGAGCAGAAAACGACTGCAGGCGCCGCGTTAGCTCTGAAGACATTCGCGCTAATGTAGTTATGAACAGAACTGCCCCGGGTCTAAGTCATGTCTCTATAAACAAGCCAGACATGCCAGTGCAGAAACATCGTATAAACGCTTCACGCGTAATGCAGATACTGTTATAAACACTTAGTATTGGGCTAATGTAGCTAAAGGAGGTTAGCACCTTCTACGGAATGTTTCTGAGGTAACGGCAGCTAGCTAGCTTCACACAGAGCTGGCGTTAGCCGCGTTGAATCATTTCCCGCAGCTCCGCAGACCGCTTTCATCAGACGGCGACTTGGTCGTAACAACGCGTCCGGCGAGGGGTAGATATATCGTAACGTTATGTTTCCTTCTCCCCGAAGAGAACCAGTCCGCCAGGCCGCGAACAATCCTCCTCCGCTCCGCTCAGGTCAGGTCCCGCCCCCGGGCTCCATCCCCCCGTCAATAGAGCGTCGCCGTGCAGACACTCTCTACGCTGATTGGAGGAGAGACTCTGCTACGAAAGCGGATATCAGAGTGGCGCATCATGCGTAGAGATCACTGTTTATGTTTTCGATGGAAGATTTACTGTTCGTTATCAACGTTTGTTTTGTCTTTACGCTGCATGTCCTTTGTATTCAAGCTTCACGCTTGCGTTTGTGTTCATGTGTTTGGAAGCAGTTCACTGAGCTGAAACTTTTGAGGGGAAATGGCAGTTATTTATTCGATTTAACTTGTTGCAGTGCCCGCTTGGGAAGCAGGGAGAAATACAAATCCCTCATTACTCAGTGCAACTCTTCGGTCAGTGTGCTTCAAGGTGCACCACACATCCTCACAACCTAAGATTAAACTAATGTTGAATTACTGGCAAAACACACTCCCGAGGAAAGTTTACTTAATCCAGAGACATTCACAAAATGACTTCCATGCACATATGACATATCACAGGAAATTAACAAAGTCATTTTACATTATATTCCTTTAACACCATTTATTGAAATTCATTCAAGATTTATAACCCCCCCATCTATTCAAGTCATAATTCATTACACTGTATCTGGGTAAAAGAATACTCACACTTTGGATCTGTATTTTTGACTTCGATGATCAAGTAATGCTGATAGGAACATGGTATATTAAAGTATTACTTTACAGTGGGAAATGAATGTTAATTATTAGATGGAAAAATAATTGGTTTGTTAAAACCTAACACGGTTGACAGCAGTCAGGTACTCTCTTTCTGGAAAATAATTGAACTAAAAATTTTAAAAGTAAATCATCCCTGGAATGTACTGTAGATAACAAACAGACTGCAGAGCGGATGTATGACCAGTCACTTGTTAGGGGGATGCACCACTTGAGTCTTAAACATTCATGAAGTTGGCCCCTTTAAAAGCAGCAACCAGCTGATCTGTACAGGATGCAGTGTGTCAGAAGAGATCAGGAGTCAATCAACGGTTCCTACAAATAGAGTAAAGAATTAAGTTGAAGGTTTTACAGTCGGAGTTCACAGATATCAGCATGCTAGAATGATTCCAAAACCAAAGACGTCTAAACTGCCAGTTTGGAAGTAATGTAAGAATTGACCTACATTTTTTTCCAGTCCACTCCAGTGTGAACGTGTCACGCTCGCAGCCAAACAGAGCACAACACAAACTCCGAGCAGAAAAACACTGACTTCCAAAAGGTGATGCACGGCAACATTCTGCTCCTCCTAAACAGCAAAAGTAGATTGACAAAATGAAAAGAGGGTACCTGTATTATGGCTGTTGTTGTTCCTATGTGACACACAGTACCCGTGTTAGCATGACTGTAAGTGAAGGGTCGTTCCTGCTGCGTAAACTGTAGCAGGTTTGTGAAGCTGTGGGCAGCTGGTTGCTCACTTCCACATGGATGGGTAAAATATTTTTCCGAAATGCAGCGCACTTTGAAGGATGTCTTCATTAAAGCAGCCAGTACATTCATGTGGATGCAAAAAGAAAAAAAGTTATGAGTGGACGCAGAGACAGACTCAGACAATAAGCAATTAAGGCAGCTTGAAGTAGAATTCACTTACGGGCTCAGAGGCAGGAGGTGTGACGGGAAACTAATGTTGAGGCAGGTGTGTGTTCTATTTCCAGTCAGAAACTCTAGTGTCATATTGATGATCTCACTGCCTGGGGAGTAAAATACATACTTATGGTGAGAATGTTTAATTTATAGAATAAATTCACTAAGTCAAGCTAAGTTAATACCCACCTCCGAGATTTAGTTGACTGGCTCTCAAGGAAGTGTATAGACTAAAGCTTTTTACAGCTCTGCTGGATGTTACAGCCACAGGGACCTCAAGATGCAAATGTGTGACTGAAAATGTTTTTGTGGGATCAACCATTGTTTCTGTATCCTCTTTCTCTTTCAACAGACTAGAGGGAGCTGGTGAGATGATTTCAGATGAATCAGCAATGGCTTTGGTACACAGCTGGAGCTGTGATAGGGAGGACAGAAGTTGGTTCCAGTCCTAAAAGAGGAAAAAAAGCACAATATTTATTCACCAACATCAGCTTCTGACACACACAAAAAAAAAATACAAACACTCAGGCAGTCAATATGCTTGTTTTCCATAACAGTGACATATAGACAGACAGCTTGAGCCAGTCCTCACCTTTTCAATGTCGGGGTTGGGCAGAGTGTGAGAGTAGCTGTAAGAGCCCAGGCAGATGAAGGAGATGACCAGACTCAACAAACACAGGAAGAAAGTCACCATGGGAGGATTATGGGATGCATAGTCTCTGAGGCTAGTCACTGGGTGCCAGGAACCCATCATCATCATCAGACAACCTGCAGATGTGCGATTTCCTTCACTTAAGATTTGACAGCTGTTCATTCAACTTTAGGTCATTTGATAGAGCAAGCGAGTGCGTAGTTAGACGTTTGTTAGTTCCCATACAGGATTATTCAAATGTCCAACTCAAGCTGGAGGGGACAGCCGTCTACTGTCGGTGCTTGGTTAGCTAACGAGCTAAAAACAACAACAACATACCTTCAGCTGGAGCGAGTATTCTTCTCTCCTTGTGTTAAAACACTGAGGACACGTCAACTGGAGTTCTCCATGAAGAAGATAAACGCACACACTTCACAGCCATGGTTTAAAGTTCAGCTCCAGCAACACTGCACGACGGCGCTGTCGCTTTACGACAGTGACGTAAAGTAACCCGGATGTAACACATATACGAATCTAAAATATACATATAATGATGACTAACATTAGCGCATCTACGGGAATGTTGACTCATATTTCTAAAGTAAAACATTTCATACTTCAGAATCCTGGCGACAACTTGAATTTACGCCGCTGCACGGAGCCCGTGAGCAGAGACACCTGGAGGATAAAACATGTATTGCAGCTCCTATTGAGCTTCGTTACTCTGAAGCTGAGAAACAGTAAGTTTAAAAGATAAGAAGGGAGGTGCTACTGTGGGATCAGATAAACGCTTCGGTTAGTCTTTGGCATGACACCCCACGGTATTAGCGTGGAAGTGCTTCAATTCGGCCTTTTGTTTACATCATCTCCCAGGTGACCTGACGCACATCTCTGCTTCGTGCGTTATAGAGCAGTGCTTCAGTTTCTTCATGGCTTGAGAATAACGTTAATATAAAACATCACTAAACAATATATGCAGGATCAATCGTGGTACATTCCTGTGTCATGGTGTTGTGCTGTGAATCTAGGCATTCGTGCGGAGTTCAGACAGAAGCACCCACACACCTGGATCCATTCACTCCCTCTCTTTCTCTCTTTGGGAGCTGCTTCATCAACCAAACGTGCTTATTAATCTCTGCATTATCCTCAAACCCACGGGGTGATGGGAAATATGCAGACAAGAATTTAGCCATGGCAGCTTGATTGGTTGGCTGCGGATTAAAAGATCCGCCCATCTGCTCCTCCCCTGAGAGGACTGCGTGTTTCATTGTTCACAAACTCAGCTGGAAGGAGCAAAAGGCGATGATTGTACTCTAAGTGGCAGCACTGGGCCAGGATTCCTGGCTGTGACAGCAGATCCTTTGGTACTCTCTCTCTCTCTCTCTCAACCAGGAAACCCAAAGGAGGCAGTGTTTTTTATAATGAATCAATACAAACAGACCAAGCAGGGACACACATTTGTATTTAAAAAAGAAAATGATCAGAACACATTTTATTGAGAAAATATTCTTTAAAAAAATCATTTAAACAATGCATCATACCAGAATCACTCAGAATGACTGTCAGAAAGTGTGCAACAATATCAACACTGATCCTCCAAAGGAAGCTGTATGTCTATAAATGACTAAACCATCAAGTAGGTAGTGGTTTGCATTTCACACGTTTTGCATTAGAAATCAATGTCAACAAAATATGGAAATAGATAAGCTGAAACTCTTGTTTCAGAAAATTTAATAACATTGTGAGAAGTATGGTTCCCTGTTGCAAAGAGTTCAATAACTGCAATTAAACAGTATCTGTATTCACAAAAGTGATGTGAAACTAAATTTAAGTTTCATTTCCCTTCATCAAAACTTTAAAAAGAGCAGCTGAAAGTTTTTTTTTCATGCACCTTGTACCCATCTACACTAACCTTTAGGAAGTCCAGCTAACTTTTACAGGCTTGAATGTCCACCTATCAGGGTGACCCATGTGCATCAAGTCTTTATAAGGGGACGTGCTCCACTGGAAGGGCGGCACCTGGTCCCAGGTTGGCCCGTTCACCGCTACCATGCCGTAGTCCCGGAACATGTTATAGGAGGTCATCTGCAGAGGAACACACACAATACAGCTGATTTAGCAAAAGCTGACTAACATGCCAGCCACTTAAATTCAAGCCCTAAATGTACAAAAGATTGAGTTTGCATAATGGTAGAAATATAAGATTAAAAATAAAAACCTTCATGTCTGTTCCTCCGTGTGATCTTTGCTTTAAGGCTCCAAAAGGATATGTTCCGTTAGCCGGGTTCAGGTCCGAGCGAGCTGAGATTGCATTCTCTCCATTGGCAGGGGGGTCACAGCCTTCACACCTAGATAATGGGTCTTCCTTGAAGTTGTTGTACCTGGTGAGTGACACAGCATCTCATAGGTCAAATTCCTCTGAAAATATGATCATTAATTGTTAAAGTTGAATCGTATTCTTCAGACGAATCCAGAAAATGAGTGATTGCTGTGAACACAGAGACATTTACCTCATGAGGCGAACCATCGAGTCCACATCCGTAACATCTGTCTGGTTCCTCCTAAATATCTGAGCCCGAGGACTCTGGTCCAGAGAGAACCACGGGCCAAACTTCTCCACAAGCTCATTGTAGCCGCTGGCATTGAATATGCTCACGTAGTATCTACAAAGACAGATGAGTCAACAACAGCAAAGTTACAATCTGAAAACATGCGATCACATTTCCATCAGACACAGTTTTTTAACTGGATCCTTACGGTATGTTGTAACTGGCCCAATATCCATTCTTCAGAAGTTCCTGGGTTTTATCAGCATAAACAACAAGCCCCCTGCAGCGTTACAAGAAGAGAGAAGGATATTCGAAGTTGTCACAGGGTTACTACACGTCTGCAGACAGACTACAGTGTGTTTGATTAAGGGCTGAATGCAGAGACTTACGGGATCTGCTCCAACACAACAAAGAGGTCCTCTTTGATATCAGTCTTCCCTGGAGTAAAGGACTTATAATCCACAATCATCCACTGATTGTTATACCTAGAAAATAAACATACAGACACATTGGTCCAAAGGGATTCTCATTCATTTCCTGTTCAAGTTGATTGACCTGATTCAGCAGATGACCTCAAACATCCAGCATTGATGACCTCATCACAGATGCGTGGCATCACTGACCTCCTGATTATGCCTGGACTTCTGTCTGTGTAAGTTTACACAACACTACATCTACTGTAGTCATCAGTAGGAACTTTGAACTCAAGACAAATGAAGGAGGAGCGGATCACATCTGAACAAAGTGGCGATAGAGTTGGTTCAAGAGTTACGTGAGCTGGAGTCTGATTTGTGACACTCACGTTCCACTGTTGTGCTCTGCAAATATCTGGGCCCATTCCTTGCCAGTAACAGCCAGTCGATTGGCCACAATGTTCCTCAGCCACTCCATGACAGATCCTATGGGCTGCACAAACTTCCAGCGAGCAGGGTTGCTGTTGCCAATAGTCGTCTCCAAAGTAACCTGCAGACACATTAACAGGAAAGTCCATCGGAGAACATAACAACATATGCAAACACTCAATGGAATTATTTGATAGTAAAACATTTGCCATGCAGGACATGTTCTCACCAAGCCACTACTGAGGATATAAAAGTCATCTCCTGAGAAGATGGAGCCAGGGTAGGATGAGAAAGCCTGAATTCCCCCAGGAAGAAAATAATTGTCTAAAAAACACAAAGTACATTAGATAATATTCAAACAAATGAAAATAACAAAGCTGACAATCTTTTGCAGTTGAAAAAAGGAAAAGGAAAAACCTTCAGAAAAAAAGCTGATTAAACACCTCTGTAGGCTGGCTTGTCCAGGACTAACAACACAATCTCTTAACTTCACTTCACTATTTTAACATGTCTTGATTGTTCAAGCCTCACAAAAGAATGCATCTAAGCATTTTTGGCCAAGTGCTAAAAACTATTTATTTAAGATAACAAAAATACTAAATATACTAAAACAAGAGATACACTCAAATCAGTAAAATACCTAAAGGAGACACTTTGAAGGCAAACATGTATTTCTTCATAATGCGGAGCATGGACTGGTAGCTGTTCCAGGTGTCATGTGACACCAGCAGTTCCTTATTGTTTGGCAGCAGCTTAATGAGAGCAGAGCAGGAGCCCGATCCAACAGGTCGAGTTTGACTTGATTTGTTCAGAGCTGCTTCCAAATCCTCGAGATCCCCACCCAGCTGGAAGAGACTGGTGAGACATAGAGCCAGTGAAAATGTGTGAGACAAATTCATATAGGAAAAACATTGAGAACCATTTTTTTTCTCAAATTAAGTGGAGATAAGCACTAACATGAAGCCAAATGGATTGAAGGAGATCGGTCCCGTGGGAAGTGACAGCTCATCGTTGTAGCTGTCCTCCAGTCCCTTCAGCTGCAGCAGGGCCAGACGCACCTGAGGAGCAAACCATCGCTGAGTGAAACATATCATCACCAGGCTCAGGGGATGTCATCCATACTACAAATGCTCAGTACCTGGTACCAATACGGGGAATTTGAATGCTTCTCTATTTGGTCTTGAACCCACTGCAGATTGGTTGTGATGAAAGCCTTGAGGCGCGCACAGTAACCGCTCTGGCTCGTAAAGGGCCCACAGTAACCCATCAGCGTGTTCATCCAGTGCTTGTAGATGAGCTACACAAACATGGACAGCGATCCACAACAAAGTGAGTAAACAAAACCTTCGGACTGCATTTTTACTGCAGGAGAACCAGCGTTGAAACCAACCTGAGACGTGACGGCAGCCTCCACTGCTCCAGCGGCGTAAGCCTGGATACTGTCATTGTACTTACTACTGGTGGTGACCTCCAAGAAGGACCAGCTGCAGAGAGAACATCAGGATCATGAGCAAAGATCAAACACATCTGTTGGCTGGTTTGAGGCTGAGGCCCAAACTAAAAATTGTAAAATATTAAGCCCCAAACTTTTTGACTTTTCGGTTTTGGGGTGACTACATTGTATAGAATTAGGACTGGAGAAAAACATTTATATTCAATTCTATACATCTGGTGGCGTTCGATGTGTCATACATTTAGTTATGTATCGCACCTGTGACAGTTCACACCGGGGCACAACCTGTTCTCACTGGTGCCCTCAGGAATGAGATACAGGTCCACCCAGGCCCGCACAACCAGATTTGCAGATACATTCTACCCAAGTGCAATGACAGTACAGAACACACAGTAGCTTCTCAACATCTGTTCAAGCTCATGTTCTAAGAGCAATATATTTATTTTCACTCTGCTGTCAGGCTCACTCTCTACTGTAGATTATATTGTGTATATTACATTCTTACGTGCTCCTGCTGTAAATATATTTATATATTTTTTTACTTTTTTATCTTCATTTTTTAGCACCACTAAGGTCCTTTTAATTTCGTATGTACATTATGCAACCCTAACCCCATAATGACCACAAAAGCATTCTATTATTTTCAATTCTATTGAATTCTATAGTTCTTCCCAATATCGGTATCGACCAAAAACACAGACAGACACAGACACGGGGAAATAATATCCCAACTCGGGATAAGAGCGATGGTTAGTTGCAGCCATAACTACACGGAGGAGGTACACAATAGTTCTGTGAGGTTGTCTGACACCAGAGAAGGAAGGAGAAAGCTCTAAGGGTTAAAGCTGAGTCACATTTCTCCTCACCCTGATGTTTGGATGTCGTCAGTGAAGTTGGTCCAGGCCACAAAGTCCTGGTGGAACCCGTCCAGCACCGACAGCTCCCCGCTCTGCGCGTCGATCACCGCGGACTTCAGGACCTCAGCTCGGACACACAGAGAACTGACCACGAACACGACCACGGATACCGAGCCGAAGCTCCACGCACGACACCTCCTGTTCACACTGGACGCCATGTTTACATTGATTCGCATGGACGAAGTCATGTGACGCTGCAGATGATTGGTCACCTGACTGTGCTCGAACACGGACTTTCAAAATAAAATACATCTTCCTGTGTTTTTTTAAAAAAAAAAAAGTTATTTATGTCACCACACCAGCACAACACGAGACACAAAGTAACGCAAACAGCTTTTCAATCATCAAATAACAATTTATATAAAAACTGGCATCACTCCTATCATGTTGTTCATTTTATACAAAAAAAACATCTGTAATGGAAGAAAAACAGAAATTTCAATATTTTATAACAAAACCATGATGAGCTGATGATGATGTCCATATTTCCTTTACATTCCTTTTCACAGAAAAAAAGGATCTCTGGCCAGGATGGTGCTGAGGGTTTCACAACCTCAGTCTTCCCCTTCCTCCCCAGTTTCCATCTTTTCCATTATTCCTTCCATTACTTCTGCCTTTCGCTGCTTTTTGGAGGCCACTGAAATGAGGAACAAATGAGTTGGGTGAAAAAAGGACTGTATAATGAGTACAGCATTTCATGTATTGTGTTTCTTTCTATGGAGATTTACCATGAAAATGCTCGGCTGTTTTCCGTCTCAGCGTTTCCACAGTTTCGTTAGCATCGGCCCACTCCAGCACGAGGCGCCTCCCATACAGATGGGTGCTGTGGCAAAGTGCCGCAAACGCTTTCTGTGGAGAAAACAGACACATGTAATCTAAGATCATAGGATTCTCATCATAGGACAATACTGAGCAATTTCTGCAATGGAGTAAAAGAGCTCCAAAATGTGCAGCTTGTACCCTCTGGAATGTAATTCATACCTTTGCGTCTTGTTTGGTGAGGAAATCAATGAAGCCAAAGCCTCTGTGTTTCCCTGTACCAGCTGCCTTTTTCGGGAGGCGGACCGTCTTCAGCTCTCCAAATGTACTGAGAAACAGAGGCATGAAATCGTGGCGTTAATGAATTATCTCGCTCTCAAACCTTCTCTCAGCTGATAAGAAAGCTGTTTGTGTGTGACCTCCCTACCAGAAGAGTTCTCGAATTTCCCTGACACTGGCCTGGAAGGGAACGTTGCGCACAAGGATCTTGGATCCAGTCTGCTTCTTCTCGACTTGCTTCTTCTTCCTGGACACCTCAGTGACCCTGCACGCAGAAAAAAAGATTCAGCGGGTAGTGACAGCAGAGGTTCACATGACCCACAAACCATTACAATCAACACCTAAGAAGTTTCAAACCGTAAAGGTTTACTACTCTTTATTTATACTTTCACTGTACATGCACATTTTTTATGTTTACTAAATCTTACTTTGTGGCTCTCTCAGAAATCTTCAGCTCTAACTTGTGATCATCCACAGTACAGTGCTGGCGGACAGTAGAGAATAAGAGAATGCGCATTAGTTGAAAACCAAGAGGTGGAAAAAGGAGGGCAAGAATTTAAAAGTGGAAATGGAGCTGGTACCTGCAGCTGCCTGAGGGCCTTCTGTGCTGCCTCTGCCGTCTGATACTGGACAAAGCCATAGCCCATGGACAACAGCTTTCCTGAGGGTCAGAACACAGGGAGGTTAACTCGCCTCCTGCTCTCCCTGAGCATGGGAACACTCAGAGAGACGGATAAATATTATCAGAAATAAAACGATAAATATAGGATTGTATTTAAACTTAAATACCTGATTTATCTTTCTTCTGGGAGATGGAGCATGATGTTACCTTCCCACATTTGGAGAATGTCTACAACAGATGAATGAATGAAATATAACAGAGTTGTGTTATTAATGATAACATTACACATACATTAACTGTGAACGTTGACCCACCTGCTGTAGACTCTCTACGGTTGTGCTGAAATTGAGATTCTTAATGAAAAGGGTGGAACCAGGAGCAGACTCCTCCTCTTCCTCCTCTTCTTCCTCCTCTTCAGCCTCCTTCTTCTTCTTCTCTTCGTTCACTACCTCCTCTTTCTCTGGTACTTTGTGACACAGATACAATACATATTTGATCGGTCAATTTTATTCTATTTCCTGCATGTTTAAAAACAATCAAATCTGAGGAGAGAGTTTACCTGGTTCTATTCTGGCCGCCACGAACACGCCAACGGGCGCCCACTCCAAATACAGCGGGACGTGATGAAACTACAATAAGTAGGTAATAAAAATCTTCAGTGTCTCTAGTCAGCACACTGCATGGACAGCCGACACAGGAGAAACACAGCACACACGCACCTTGCTGTAGGCCAGCTTTGTGAAGGCTCGTTTTGCTTCAGTCGGCTCCAGGAACTCGATGATGCCGGTGAGGCCTGACGGAGGCAGCAGCACTCGACCCAAAGAGCCGTGAGGGGAGAAGAGTTCCTCCAGCTCTGACACAGTCACTCCCGCTGGAAGGTTTTTCACCAAGATCACAGTTTTACTCCTCTCTGCCGCTGCCTGTACACCAGGTGGGGCACAAACACGCAACAATATTAACTGCTGTTACCAATCTAAAGGCTCCACAAAGGAGTCAAGTGATATTAAGTACCTGACTGAAGGAATCCAGACTGACACTGTTGTCCAGTAGAAACTGTCTGGTCTCCTGGACGATTTGTGTTTCTCCCAGAGCCATCCTCACGGCAACACTTCCCTTGGACTCCTGCAGGGGAGGGCAACAGCCAAAGAAGACAGATGCTCAATGTGCACATGCTGCTGTTAACATTTATACAGAAAAAAACTGAATGCAGTGTCACACACATGGTCCAGAACTTGGCTTTTTGTGGTGTTGTATTTTTCAGCAATGGCATCTGCCACTGCACTTGTGCCAACGAACAGCGTGTTCCAATTGTGCGAACTGGAAAGAAGCAGATAAGTCATGAGAAACCTGAGACAGAAGAGAAGTAGAAGGATTATGGGACCTGGGACATGTACCTGGAACTTGAAGCTTTGTTCTTAGCATCTTTTTGTCGTTTGTAAGTTGAGGAGCCAGGACCACCAGCATCTGAGAGTTCAGCCTTTTCTTTCTTCACAGTGGAGGGAAGCAGGTGGAGCATCCTGCCCTAAAAGTGAGAGAGACATTGATGTCTCTCATCTTTTTAACCTGGAATAGCTGCACCACAACCTCCAGAGAACAAAATCTGTTCAAGTACCTGAAATATATGTCCATCCAACTGAGCGAGAGCGGTCACTGCATTCTCTGGTATCATGTAGGTGATGAAAGCAAATCCCTTAGGTTTTTTAGTCAGATTGTCGATAGGGAAAAGAACTTCAGATATGGGACCTGTAAAAGTTGTAAAATTAGAATACACTCAGAAAGGTGTGAACTTATTTCTGCAGGTTAGTGTGTGTGTGTTTTCTCACCATGTTTAGCGAACAGCTCATTGATCTCTTCCTCTGTGCAGGTGTAAGGCAGGTTTCTGACAAAAAGCCGGCCAGACTCTGCAACATCTTCCTCCTCCTCATCCTCCTTGAGTGTTCTGGTGAAGTTTCTGTCAATCTCCTTGTCCTTTCTGTCCCTCTTGCCCTTCCCCTGATTAGCATCAGTGCAGAACACCTCGATGTAGCGCCCCCCTGAAAGCGTGTGTTGCAATTCAACAAACCAAATGTCATCACAATGCTCTCAGATGTTTTCAAATCTAGGACAAATGAGTAGTATTTGGCAGGCATATACCAATGAAAGGCACCTACAAATAATGCACAGAAAGATTTTTTTTACCTATGTAGTCTTTATTCTTCTTCAAGGCCTTTGACACCTCCTCCGCAGAATGCAAGTCCACATACACATAACCTGAAACACACATAGGATATTGCTGTTTATACAGTACTGACATCATCAAACATATTAAAACGTTTTCAGTAACCTACCTGTTCTATTCCCACTTTCGTTCTTCCCGATCCTGATGGCTGCAGGCTTCAGTGGGGTCATGAACTCTCGGATTTGTTGCTGTTGTTACAATTAGAACAATGTTTCAGTGTTTTGACTCTGAAATGTACTGAGGGTTTAAACGCAGACCATCAAAATTTCACTTCACCTCTTTCACGTTGAACGGAACTCCTCTGAGCTTCACTGTGAACTCTGTTGTCGGCTCCATCTGGAACAAACAGATGAGTGTGTAAAGGAACACAACTGTCCTGCACTCTAATGTGTAGTGATGGATGTTTTTCATCACTCACCTCCTGTGTGGCAGTTTTCTTGGTTTTTTTCTGCTTCTTGTCCTCAGAAGAAGCTGGAAGTTTGGTCTTTGAGCTGTTTTCTTTTTCACCACTCTCATAGGCACTGTCTGCATGCTGCACAGAACTAGGATCCTCATTGTCATCATCTCCTTCTTCATCCTCCTCCTCTTCCTCATCATCATCATCATCATCATTTTCTATGCTCTCTTCCATGGTGTCGTCCATCTGTGCCACCTTTGACCGTAGGTAATCCATATCTGACAAACCAGACTTCAGTGCGTCTTTATTGGCACCTGAAAGCAACAACATACAAATCTAGTTGATTCCAGTTATGCCTTCATATTACACCTTTCTATGACTGCAACATGTAGACTTTTATAGTATATTAACATGTATGCAAAGAAGTTACACTAGATAATTGGAATGTTGTTGATAGTAAATGAACATAAAATTATTTTTTCAGAAATATTTTGTAAATCCAGACCTCAGAGGATCCTAACCCTAACTGGGTTACACTTTAAACAAGTTTTAAGTTGTGTACGAGGGGATATAACCCACCTTTATTTTCATCATCTTCCTCTTCTTCTTCTTCTTCCTCCTCCTCCTCCTCTTCTGACTGCTCTGAATCAAAGTTGAGGTAATCATCTGAAGCAACCTTCTTCTTCCCCTTTGTCTGTCCACGGTCAGTCGGATCAGCAGTTTGCTGCACAGTGTCGTTCGCCCAGGTCGGTACTTGGCTTCGATTCTGATGAACTGACAGAAACTCCTTGAACTCCTCATCTCCTTCCAGCTGAGAAGAAAACGCATTGATTTAATTTCACATCAACATAAAACAGCACGGGTCAATAATTGATCAAATATCACACATGTTTACTAGATCTTGCCAGACAGATGCAGAAGGATTTCAATATGAGAAAAACACATTTCCTCACCTTTCCAAGTGTTGGGTCCACTTCCTTTTTCTGTCCCTTCTTTTTCTGAAGACAAAACAAAGACACATTTTCAGTAGAAGTGACAGAACTCAACATTATTCCCCACCATGACAAATGACAACACTGTGGATACAACGGATAAGAAAGACTAAAGCTGGGGAGATTTTCCTGGAGATCCAGACTCTATGTGATCTCTCTAGGTTGGTGTCTGTAGGTACCTTCTTGCTGTCAGTGTCAGTGGTCACAGGGGGTTTGTCCTGGCCTGACCTCTGAGTGTGTTTACTCCACGCTTTTGCCTTAGTGGGGTCTCCGAACGCCTTACACATCTCCACCTGGAACGAACGGGGGTCACATGAGGAACATATCTCATTAACAACAACAAGAGGAGGAGGAGGAGAAGCTGATGTCTCACCGTGACTCTGGACGTGTCCACGAAGCTCCTGTGGAAATGTTTCAGGGCTCTGTTTGCATCCTCTTCGGTTTTGAAGCCCACAAATCCGAACTTGCGGAACTTTCCGTCCTTGGTGAACTTCAGGGTGCAGTCAGTGACGGTGCCGAAGGCCGCGAACATGGACCTGAACCTCTCCTCCTTCATCTGTGTATAAAGGGATGCAAGGAGGTGAGAGGAAATTCAATTCACTCTCTCTCTCTCACACACACACACACACAGACACACACTTAAAACATCTGCAGGTAGACGCCATCAACACGCGACTGTGACGGACAACTCACCCCGTTCGGGAGGTTTTTAACGATGAGTCTCGACATGTTTGAAACACGTCTAATTACAGCCCAATGGTGAGAAGAGAAGCTTTTAAAGAAATGTCAACAGACGAGCATGGACTCGCTACTAGGTCGCCATGTTGAGTAGGAGGAGCTTTTTCTTCTTCTTCTCCTTCGCATCGATCACGTAGCTCACTACCGCCATCCACTGGTATGGAGTGTGGTCTGTTCATTTTGTTCTTCTGAGATACTCAAAGTAAACTGATAACAACTGCAACAAAAACATTAAATCCGAATTAAATCAACTTTTTAAAACTCTTTGTCTTTAAGTTGATTACTGTATGTCATCATTACTTGTGATGGTACTTCTACAATTTCATTGGGCTGAACATTTGAGATACTTGTACTTATCTAAACTACAATTTAATATTACAACCCATTGGAGTAAATTATCCCTTCTTACTTTATGCCCATGCAAAAGCAACAGTCAGTCAGCGCCTACTCTCCCAGCCACAACTGTGAAGTTGTACTCTCATATAAAATCCACGGTCAGAGTAATTGAGTTATATTGTTAACAGTCACAGAGCCAGTTTGTTTCCGTGGTAATTTCATGAGTGACTTGCACACTGTGACTTTTGAGTCCATGATTAAAAGTTGCCTTGCTCAAAGGTCCAACGGAAACACCATATGTAAACATTTAGCTAAAAGTAATTCAATGTCATGCTTGGAGCGCCCATTTACTTGCTGTCAAATGAGTGTTGCCAGTTTCACCAAGAAAGGAATGAACATGATGATTCTATGACAAAAGTAATCATTAACCATTTCTCAGCCGTTGATAAATGCAAATTTGGAAGTCTGCACCAAATACTCACACCCAGTGCTCCATAGGATCTGTGAAACTCATCAAGCACCCACTATTTCTGGCTTCTTATTTTTGGTAAAAGCTTAATACAATTGCTAAGTAATTTAGATTGTTATAAAGAAATAGTTTCACTTTTTTGGAACAGCTTTAGAGGACAGGAAGAATAGATATGCTAATATGTTTCCATCAGTAGTAACGTATGATTTCTTTTCTTCATATTCATGTCATCTTACAATAGATAGCTCACATTCTCCCACCACCCTTCATAAAAAGATTTCATATATTGGAATATGGCCTTTCTCCCAGATAAACTCTTCAATAGAGCCTTTGTTTTTAAGTTCACATCCCATGCACATCCAATGCTGTAATTAATACCCCCCCCCCCCCAAAAAAAAAGACAAGCCTTTTTTAAGTTGATCTTTATTGAAAAAAGCTTTGATTGTTCAACCGCTGAGTCATGGGTTACGCTTCATATAGAAGTTGATAACAGTGTGGTTCCAGCACCATCAGCACCGCGGGCCTTTCTGTGTTTGGAGGACTGGAACTCGCTCTGAATTTCAAGGAAGGTTTTGTTCTTGGTTTCAGGGACCACCAGGAGAATGTATATTGCCACTGAGCCACAGACCGCCAAGAACACCAGGAAACAGTATTGCTGCAGCCCGATCTGTGAAAATAAAACAAAAAGTGACTCTACCTTTTTAAATTCCTCCACCAAGGAAGTTGTGTTTTGTGGATCTTGATGAAAAACATTGGGACTGATATTTATGTGCAATTTGGTTCAGATCCAAATTGAAATTGTGAGCTGTTAATTTGAACTGGTCTCATAGGGAGACTGTTCGAGTGCCAGTCAGTGCAGGAGATGAAGAAAATATATTGCCATTCATATTAGGAGACGTACCACAATGAAAGGAAAGACCATGCCGATGATGAAGAAGCTGAGCCAGTTCACGGAGCCTGCGATCATGTAGGCGGCCGGGCGTGAGTTTTGCGTGAACAGTTCAGTGGTCAACACGTTAGTTACGCCACCTTCGCAGAGGAAAACACAACAAGATAACACTAATTAGCCCTTCTCGCTTTAAACTATTGCGCAACAGCGTGTGGAAGAAGAAGATTTCAGCCACTTGCCTGGTCCTAAGCCAAAACTCAGGATGAAAGCAAAAACACACGCCATGCTCATGTACGGAATAATGGGGCTGACATCCTTCAAGAGAGAAAAATCACACAATGCATGAATACAGAATATATGGAAATGAATGAAACAAAGCTTGAAATGTGTTTTCACAGCCGGCCTGGTTTCAGGATGAATCACCTGAAAAGTCAGCGTCAGCGTGAACAAAATGCAGCAGATGCTCATCAGTGTGTATCCTCCTGTGATGAGCACTTTCCTTCCCAGGCTCTCAACCAGCATTCCCTGCGAGACACACAGCATGTCACAAGACCAGCATCAGGGCAGGCATACATCTTTGAGTTTCCACGATGACCTTTTTATGGATGCTCTCAGTTAAGTGCTGTCACACACTCCTACATCCAACATATTGCACTTTGGTCAAAAATACAGTTAGAATTGCTTCTGTTTAAACTTTTTTTCACTTTACAATAACTAGAATAATTCCATCACATAAGGTATTGATGTTTTTTTCCTTTCTCTATCTTAACATTTCATAATGTCAAACTCATACTCACACAAGTTAAAGCGGTGATGCATTCACAGGCACCAGTACCGACGGTCACATACGGTATCTTATCGGTGGGAATACCGGATTGTTTGAACACGTAGTCTGCGTAGAAGTAAATCTGCCGGATGCATGGACAACTGAAGCTGAGCACAGAAACCAAACTTCAAGTTCAAGATATTGAATGTTTAAAATAGCGGGATACGTACAGCGTTGATGCCGTTCAGCTGCTGCACAGCATTGAGCAGCATGACGGTGAAAATCTGCCAGCGCACGCTGCGATCGGCAAAAAGGTCCCACGGCTTCTTGGCCTGGAAACCCGCTAAGTTATTCTTCTCCTTCTCGATGTCCTCATGCTCGCAATCACAGCGCGACACACCATGCAGCTGCTTGAGGGCTGCAGGGAGTAGATGAAACAGAATTTTATTCAATTGAATTGTAAACAAAGCCAACAGACCTAACCACCTCTTTGCTTTTTTTTAATTTTTATTTTTTGAACAACACATGACGCACACTGCGCGTGTGATCTCGCGCTCTTCTCGCCTGCTCAGGCTTTGGGGCAGATTTTTGAGAACCACATGAAAAGCTTTTCAGAGTCAAATCTGTCTGTCCTCGGATTAACGCAGCATTTCAAGAATGTGATCATCTGCCTGAGCTCACAGCTACAAAGACGAGCGTCTATTTCCACACCAAGGGAGTCCTCAGCCTTTTTAACTGCACTGTCACGTGAACTAAATCAATCATCACCAGGCCTAAGATAGACAAGCAAACAGTGCAGCGACCACCGAGCCAGTTCACCTTTTTTGCATCCTTCTTTGTCTCCTCTGTCGATGAGCAAGAAGCGTGGGCTCTCTGGGAACCAGGGCAGGATCAGGAGCTGCATGATGGCTGGGATACATGTGGTGCTAAGGAGGATGGGCCAGTACTCCTCTCTGCCCAGGACCTCTCTGTAAAATCAACCAAACACGTCGGACCAACTACCTTTAAAATCCAAAGAGGACAAATTGTGCTGGTTTAAGATAATATTCAATGAACCAGGACAGGCTGTCCAGGGTCCAGTGTAGTGTGTCCAGATTTACTTGAGGCCAATGACTTGTCCAGTCAAGATCCCACCAGTGATGAAAATGGAGGTTCCCATTCCCATGGCTCCACGGAATGCGGTTGGAGCAATTTCCCCCAAATACAGAGGTTGAACACAAATGCCAATGCCTGTGACAATAAACCGGGATTTCACATGGCGTTAAACCGTATGAGCGAAGCCTTCACGTGTCCTTCTGAATCACTCACCCGCATTTATCCCGGTGAGGAGACGCCCGATGATGATCAGTTCAAATAATCCTGTGGGGTAGCTCAGACCCATCAGCAGAGCAGCTGCCAAGGCAAAGGTGTTATTGGCCAACAGCGTCCCTTTCCTGGCAGAACCACACCACAATCACAAATCTGTGTAATGGAAAACTATATTTCTGTAGTATATATATATATTTGTTTATCCAAACCTCCCCAGCTTCACAGACAGGGTCCCACCAATCGATGCCCCTAAGAATCCTCCTAAGGTGAATATAGACACGATGGTGGACCAGAGCAGGGTGAGACCATCATGAGATATGTCGTCTTGGTAACGCTCCCTCCAGGTTTGGTTGATGAAATTCTGCACAAACTGGAGATGGTGGAACAAAATGAGGTCCATGTCAGTGATGGAGGTAGTTTGAGGTTTTGCGCCGCAGCTACACCTCATTCATAACGTAATAAGATAAACCAGATCGAGTGGAAAGCAGTATATTACCACTGTGGGTGCATTGATGATGGAGATATTATATCCATACTGGAAGGTCCCTCCTATGCAGGCAGCACATGCAGACAGCAGCAGTGATTTGTTTGGGAGCTGCAAACACAGCAAACAAGACAGAAAATACAGTCATTTATTTATAATCATGGAGAGGTGATGCTCTCTTCTCTCTTCAGTTCCTCCACGTACCTTGGGTTGCTTTTTATCTTTGATTTCCTTAATAAGCAGAGGTTGGTATTCATCCAGATATTCCGTTGGCATTTTATCCCTGCTGTTTTTTAAAATGTTTTCTTCTACCTTTTCGTTCCCTGGATGTCCTGCGAGCTACAGCCTGTCCTGTCTCCTGCGAGTGACGGCAGGAGCTGCTGATCGCTTGTGATTATGAGGACGCAGGGTGTGGAGAATCGGCTCCATGAGGCCGTTCCACGTTTCACATTTCATGGCACTTAGCGCTTGTTTGTCCCCCAGAGAGGAGGGGAAGAGGGGGAAGTCCGAAAGTTGACAGCAAAGATGGACAATGAAAAAAAGAGAAGGGAGGAAAAAAGTTACAGCTGGATTAGACTGGATGAGAAGATCACAGACAGCAGAGGAAGGAAGAGGGGGAGGAGATTCATTCATTAAATCTTTCAGAGCCTGATTTCACTGTTTCCACTCTCTCCACAGACGTCATCTGTCTGGGCTGGCATTGCTGTCTTCTGTGTTATGAAAACATGTAATCTAAGACCTGTTCTTACAGGCCTCCTCCTACGAGAATGCATCGGTCCATCCCGTGCCCCTCCTGGGGATTCTGTTATTCCGGTCCTGCATTAAAAAACTTGCAGTTCATATGTAAGAAGTTTTCAGGGTTGAGTTTCCTCTGTGTCTGAGTCCATCAGCTGATCGGCTTTCAACAGAAAGTATGAGAGGGGAGGAGGGTGGAGGTTACTGGGTGTTATGCAGGCTTGATATTATTGGACGTCACATTGCTGTTGTACAAAACCTTGACAACATGTTGATGATCGCGCGTTGACTTTTGGCCTGCAGCTGCCTCCTGTCATGATGCTGTGTTGTGTGACTGTCAGGAGTCACGAGCCCCCGGAGCAGAGCAGTTCATGCTGGACTGGTTTCTGTGTAATATCGGTTGGTTTGAATGACCACGGAGTCAAGGCATAAAATTCATTCAGAATCGAATCATCACATCAACAAATGGAAAGACGTAGTTCCATTTGTTGATGTGTGTAAGAATTATGATAGAGCTTTAGTTGTTACTCTCCTCAAGGTCTCGGTTTCTTTTACTGCTCCAGGCTTCAAAATGTAGCTCCTCGAATACACTGTTGAATCGATTTATCTGATCGGCTCACAGTCCTACAGCAGAAGCTGAATTTAGGATATCAGGGTTCATCCATTTTCATCCATGATTGTGAACCTTCAAATCAAGTTCTTCTTCCATCAAGGGTCAAATCCTGCCGCTGGGAATGAATACAACCGTTGCAGTTCAGCAAGAACTGTGCACGCTTGTTGTTTAGTTTGATTTAAAAGCTTGACTGCAACCTTTGGGAGGAGCACCACACATAACACAACCTCTGCTCTAACAATCTGATAATCTGAGGTTATAAAATTAATTTCATTCAAGGTTACCAAGTATAAAGCGTCAGCTGTAATTCTTAGAAATTATCTTTATTCTGGAGAAAAAAACTCCCCCAGGACAGCACTAGAAATGCGGAGGAAGGACTTGAGTGGATAAATGTCCATAACCAACTAACACATTGATTTTATTGACTAATTGAAGCCAAATGGTTTTTCATTAGTCTGGAGAAGCTTGTTGCTCATGGTCTTGCGGATTTCCCTGTCTCTCACTGAGCGGAGGCTTCCGCTTTTCTACTTTGCCCCAAAGATCAAATCACTCTCTCCAGAGCGTCGCAGTCGACTGTCACAGCAGATGTGCAGAGTCACTCAGTTCTCTCTATGAGTTCACCAGTCACAGCAGAGCTTGGTTTTATTTTGTTAAATCTGAGATCTTGTAACAATGGTGGAGTGTTTTGTCTGAGTCATTTTCTGAATATATTTTCACTAAAAGGGAGAAACACAGGTCATTCCTGATCATTTTTTTTGTCTTTTTTTTTTCTTTCTTTCTTTGACAATTTTTGTCAGAGGAAAATCAGATTACTGTAAAACACCAGGAGCAGTGAAAGCTTGATACATTGCCTCCCCTGGAGTATTTAGTGAAAACTGCATCAGTTACAGCTTGACTGTGTCTCCACCATTAAAATGAAATATGTAAACAGAAATAATAGACAGAAAAAAAATGTAGTTCATGGTTGTCAGCACTGAGAACTGAATTATTACCAAAGCAGCAAGTAAGGACAAATCTAAGGAAAGTAACTTTTCACAATGCTGGTTCCTGTTAATGACTTTCAAACATAACCAATAAACTCAAGAGATGCAAATAAATAAAATCACATTTGATTACTTTTCTTCTTTACTCTGGAGCCCCGTGTCCACAGATCATAATCAGTTTTATTATCAAAAATCCCCACCACACTATATTTTCCATAACAGCCACCTGCCTTAAAACAAACAGCTGCACGTGCATTTCCTTATCACAGCCTGTAAAATGAGAACTTTGGATATTCTTACAAACAAGCTAATGATCAAAGCTGAAAAGAATGCACTTCTTCTTCTGCTGCTCTCACTGGGTCTAAAAGCATGACCTATTTCTCGATCCCCAGAATAAACCCTGAAAGCTTTTTGATTCAAACTTCATTCAGCAGGCAAACAGTCAGAGGCTGGATTATGAACGTACCTCTTTCTTTGGTGCAGATTCCTCTGTGAAATTCATTTGTGAGGCTGCCATGGAAGGATGTGTGAATAAACCATCTGAGCGGATTGCAAGGTGCAGCATATGATCTCAGCTCCGAGGGGGAGACTCATTAACTCCTTAAAGCACATGGCTTGACCTGAGGTAAAGTGAACTGATATCTGAAGATGAGGACAGGACACTCAGTCATGTGCCCTACTTATGCCCACTTTTATTATTTTAAACATAAAACTGTTTATTCACTTCAATCAAGGATTTATTGATTATATATATTTTTAATACAGACAAAATCATAATTTTAATTTTAAAAAAATTAAATACAATTTTTAAATCACGTACCATCAGCAGATCACTGTAGGCTATTAGAGTTTAGTGCAACTTACACAACTGTATAAAGGGTATTATCAGTAAGTATTTTTGATATTTTGCTGGAAAAGAAACTGAGACAGCATGCCGCAGCTCATCTGAGAAAGAAGTGTAGTGAAGTAAAAATAAAATCAGTGAATTATTCTTTAAAATAATTTCTGTGACATTCATCACAGGTTGAAAAACTCTCTTTAAAAATTGCTGCTGAAAACCTGTAGCTACTACAAGGATTTTCAGGACTGGCATAGCTTGCTGCACACACAAAAAAACACATTCTAATCCAGTAAGAGCCCCCGAGAATTTGGTCTTTTGATCCTCAACGTGAAAGAAACATGAGGTTTTCTGAACAATAGAGAGTTCTGTTTGAGTTTGGTCATTGGATCAGCTGCAACACAGACCCTGAGGTTTCACGGCTAAAAGCAGCCAGCCTTAAATCTAAATGAAGCTCAATATGTGATAGTGATAAGAAGTGATAACAAACAGAAATCACAGACAAAGGTTAGGGAAGAGGATGATTCCAATCATGCATATGTTCTTTACAGCGAGCAACAATTTCCCTCCAGTAACTATAATAAGAACATTCTGTCCCATTTAATGAAACGCAGTGGTGGAGTCATCACCGGGATTATTTTGTATTAAATCTCTATAAATCTTCCAACTCTTTCGCCTAAATCCCCCAAACTAAACCTTTAAAGGCATGCTGCTCAGTCTGCCCATTGGTTGTCGTGGCAGATGTTGACCGCACGGGGGCGCCTCAACCGCGCGCTGGAGCCTTTGTGCAACAGTGAAACTCTTCCCCCCCGGAGTGAGGGGGAACGGCAGAGGTGGCGGCGGTGGTGGTTGCAGGGTGGATCATGTCGTCCAGAAAGAACCGGTGTGTGGCGAACCCGCTGGAGTCTGCGATCACCACACCGAGCGAGAGGATCCTGAAGGAATGCCACAGTCTGTATGTGGACAGCGACCACGGTAAATTACACAACCCGGGTTCAACCCGAGACAGACGGCGAGTTAGTCCGAGTTTGGACCGTGAAGCAGAATCACACCTGGCTGTGCTGTTTTATAACTTTAGAGAGCGGGGGGGTCATATAGTGTGTGTGTGTGTGTGTGTGTGTGTGTTTATAGAGGGGGCGGGCAAGCTGTCTGTCAGTGTCACTCACATGACATTGAAACACGGTGTTGGTGTGGCTCCTCTTTTTACTCTCCAAATTTGAAAAAACAACACACATGTAATATTATGAGTATTATTGTTATTATCATAGGCCCTTCAGTGTCCTGTTGTTAGCGTGTTATTACATATAATTACTAAGTAGCAAATACACTGGACGGTACATGGATGCATAATACTAGAAAAAAAATGATCTCAGATTACTGTAATAACATGCAGGACCCATCAGTCCCTCCTCCCCCTGGTTTTCGTCTGCATCAACACTGAATGGGTGGTTCCCTGGGCCAGGCCCATCAGGGGTTCAGGAGTTAGCAAATGAAAACACAAGCTTCTAATAAAAGGCCTCCTATTTATACCGGGTGATAAAAATGATTAGAATAACTGTTGCCTTATATTTTTCTTATCAATCACAACAACAGTACAATATTTACTTGTATATAAGGAAGGTGCTACTCAACCTTTAAAAGAAATATTGTTTTTCAATTTGTGTGTAGATATTGTCATAGATATAATATGGGGACTAGCTGCTCCACTTCAGTGTCAACAGATTGTTATTGTAAGATATATACAATATAAATAATTAAAAATAAAGTTTTCCTGTTAGTGTTATTACAATATACCATGCTTAATTTCTGTGTGTGTGTGTTCAGGCCTGGTGAAGATAGCCAGCAGCCTGGGAGTGCGCCTCCTGCCTCCCAGAAAGAAAATCATTGTGATGATAATGGGTAACCACTCAGCAGGAAAGAGCTCCTTCATTAATTGGTAATACTTTCTCTTTTTGTGACGCCATCACACCGTGACTCATGTTAGACTGAGCTGCTAGTTTTCACTTTCACATAGTCTTAAGCTCATCATAGCTGACACCTGAGTGCTGTCATTCCAGGTATGTTGAAGAGCACATCCAGAAAACTGGCGTCGCCATTGAGACGCAGGGGTTCACCTTCATCACAAGCGGTCGCAAAAGAGAATCGCTGACGGTAAGAACGGGAGTGAAACATGTCCAGCACTGTTGCATTAGGGTTCAGTATTCAGTGTGTGTGTGAGACCTGGTAAAAAGCTCGATGGAGCCGCATCGCATGTAGTGCTGGAAAACAGAACCGAGATTGATCCGGCTCTGAGCTGCCTTCTGAGTTGATAACTGCTTGTAAAACCAACAATAATTCATATTCAGACTTTCAGGCTTTGTCAGGTTAGTGGATGAAGGAGTTCAACTTAACTTTCAGTGTTTGACACGAGTCGCAGGAACAGGAGCTGCAGTCAGTCTTAAAGGGCGATGAAGCGACAGGCCCAGTGTCAGGGTGTAGTGAAGTGAAGGCACTCCCTCAGTCGGTGGTGCTATCTCATTCTGTATGCTGCTCCAGTGAGACGCTTTGTTGTGCGCACACACACACACACACAGGCGTCTTTGGAGCATATAAACAGAGTCGGTAGAAGAGACTTGTCTCTCCATCCGCTCTCATCCTCTCCCTCGTCTGCCTCTCTGTTCATATCCTGCTGTGGCGAAGGTGATGAAGATGAATAATATATTTGCAGTGCAGGACTGCAGAGTGGAGGGATTATCTTCTACGTACAGGAAGAGCTTAACGCAGGTGTTCTGAGCCGCAGAACAGGACCCAGCGCCAAGTACTGAAAGAAGGGAGGACCCTGTTTTAGAGGCTTGGGAGCTGCAGAGTAGTATTTGTCTTTCTCACATTGTCTTTTCTTCCTCTCTGACAGGGAAATGCAACGCTACATCTCTACCCGCACTTTCGGCCGCTACTTGAGTTCAAAGGTAAGACCACCGTCTTGTTTTAGCATCAGAGAAGTGCACGCCTTACGCTGCACTTCACGTGCAGTGCCATCTCTGCCAAGAGCAAAGCAAGAGCAAGCCAGGCCTCGCTGCTGTACACATCCTCAGCTCCATTTCATATCCCTCTATTCCTCTTGACGTGCCTGTCAGGTGTTTGCAACAGAACCATGGCAAACAGTTGAGCTCATGTTTTATTTATTCACTAAACCTCGTGATGCTGTATCTAATCAGATCAGCCCTGTGCACATCACAGTCTCATTAACCTCACAACCTCAACGATCTCTAAATAAATGCTAGAAATATGTTTTTCTATTGATGCTTCTGTTCTGTACGGCATCATTGATGAAAGGATGGCTCTAACAGCCAGAGATGCTGCAGAACCGCTGGACCACAGGACAGGAGATGAATGTAATTACGAGCTGCAGACACAGGGTCGGTCCTGTGAGAGCGGAAGTCAGTGGAAAATGCTTATTTAATCTATAAGATCAGCAGCTGTTGGACACAGCGAGCCGCTCAGGACGTGTTATTCGTGGGTTGTTTTTTTTTTCCCCCGTCACAGGTCAGGCTTGTCTGATTTGAGGTGCTTCACCTCGATGACTCAACACTGAGTCACAGTCCTGACGTATCAAGTTTATAAAGCACAACGCCTGTTCGCCTCTTATCAGGTTTGTGCCGGTTGTTTCCGAGTCCCGAATCCTCGCACGTTAAAGAGCCGTGCGTAGCGGCACATTTCTTTTTAAGGGATTTGGTCTGAGCTCTGCGTGCCTCTGGATGTTGAGGCGGTTTGTGCAGAAAGCCTGGGTGTGCCTGGTGTCTGAGTGGGAGCATCAGTGTGGCGGAAGAGGGGGGGGGGGGGGGGGGGGGGTCACAGTCCTGACGTATCAAGTTTATAAAGCACAACGCCTGTTCGCCTCTTATCAGGTTTGTGCCGGTTGTTTCCGAGTCCCGAATCCTCGCACGTTAAAGAGCCGTGCGTAGCGGCACATTTCTTTTTAAGGGATTTGGTCTGAGCTCTGCGTGCCTCTGGATGTTGAGGCGGTTTGTGCAGAAAGCCTGGGTGTGCCTGGTGTCTGAGTGGGAGCATCAGTGTGGAGGAAGAGGAGGGGGTGGGGCGGGGGGTGGGGGGGTAATGTATGTGTGCGAGAGTGAGCGTATAGAGAGAGTGAGGGTTCACTGGGTGCGGACCGGAGCGCTCACGGTATGGCGCGTGAGTCACACGCCCCATCGACGGCAGTGCAGTGGAGTCAGGAGGAGCTTCTGAGAAAAAATGTCACGGCCATTAGAGACGGCACAGCCCGGACGCCAGCAGCACACGGCTCCACTCTGCAGGCCTGAGCCTCGCAGCACCTTCTTTTTCATTTCTCTCTCATCTCCGCATCTGGAAATATACACCATGACTCTGGCAGTTGTTGGGCTGTCACAGCGGCTGAGGATGACTCATCAGAAAAGCAACAAATATCCTTATGTGGGAGCAGCTGCTTGTTACACACTTAGGTCTCACTGGAAATACTTCACAGGATTTTTAACTGAGTCTTATTATTTTGTGACCAACCTGTTATCATGAGTGAAAATTGTGGAAATGTCAATTTTGAAATTGTCTTTTGGCTGTCTTCTCTATCTTTTCTCTTTTGGCTTTGGTCTGTTTAAGTTCGTTTTAAGTTCTGGTCGCCGAGCGTGATTGCAGCCTTTGCCCTTTTCCTCTTGCACAGGATCTCTTGTGGCGCCTTCTCAGTTACAGTCACTTGAGGAACTTAGCACCCATGGGCGAGTATCGCTCCGGTTTCCTCTTCAGCTTTCAGGAGACTCTGGGGAGTCGTGGCTGTTTGCTCTTTTCCGGAAACACCATTTCAAAGTTGTTGTCTTTTTAGCAATGCAAAGATGGCCGTGTGTGTGTTTTGAACAATCGTGACTATGTGAAGTAGAAACCATCGAGCCTCTCACTGACGTCTGCATAGATAGAATGTCCTAAAGGCTTTTCTCCATGTTGCAGGCAACAGAGACGTCTCAATGCGCTGATAGATAATCGGAATGCACTTTAAAGGCATGTGATCAGGGAGATGTATTGATAGCGCGATCGCGCTGGGGCAGGGGAAACACAAGGGAATGCTAATGTGCTCTAGCAGCAGTGGACCCGCGCGCTGCAGCACAGGGATGTGATTTGTGCTGGCTGTTGACACCTGCCTCTTCCTGTGTAAAAGCTTCAGTGCCATGTCGGTCCTGTGTGTGTGTGTGTGTGTGTGTGTGTGGATGGAGGATGGGATTTGGATGCGATGCTGTCCTGATGCACAGAGCCGGTGGGTGGTCCGGGCTCCCGCGTGGCGGAGCGTCATGTGGCCTCTCAGTGCGTTGCCTCACAGTCGTTCTTCACTGGCTAGCTTTATGTCCCACGCCCCACACTAAAGCTGCCAGTTGAAGAGCTGTTGTGTGTAACCATGACAACGGCACTCTCCGCATTGGACACGGCGACAAAAAACGAGACGCGTCAAACGTGCTCCTGTGTAAATATTGGAGTTGCGAGGGTGTGGCCGCTGCCGGAGAACTGTCAGATGACTTGTACCCGTGCACGGCTCCATGCATGTGCTTGCATTTTCATTATAAGACCCTTCTGAGCGGAAATCAGAAAAGGTTCTTGATGTGTGATAGCGCTGAGGCTCCCTCGGGTCTGCAAGCACTGACTGTTCTGCAGCTTCCTGTAGCTCATGATAATAAAGTCACTGGGGGGGGGGACAACCTTTTTATTTAGCATCTTTGTTTCTATGGAAACGCTTTTGCACACAGCATCTGTGTATTCCAGGTGTCCTGGACTACCTGTCGGCCGAGATCTCCACCTCCAAGCAGAAGAAGTTCAGCCTCCTGACATTTGTGGACACTCCGGGTCTGGTGGACGGAGACATGATCTACCCTTTTAACGTCAACAGCGCCATCACCTGGCTGGGTACGGTTTGACAGCCTCAAGCTGCCATCACTCCAGTGGTGATCGGACTGGGCTGTTGGGTTTCAGCAGTGCCTGTTGTGTGTCTTTCTGCGCAGGAGAGCAGGCCGACCTGATATTTGTGTTCTTCGACCCAATGGGCCAGGCGCTGTGCAAGCGCACGCTCAACATCGTGGAGAAGCTAAGTGAGAAATGTGGAGACAAGGTGTTGTTCTACCTGAGCAAGGCGGATGAAGCTGGGAAGGAGACAGACAGACAGGTAAGCTCACTCCTTATCTGACCTTTTTGATCGATTTGACTCAGGTGAACTTGCAATTTCTTTTCTTGTGACAGAGGGTGATGATGCAGATTGTTCAGGAACTGTGTCGCTGTCCCGGTCTCAACAAATGTGGTTTTGATATGCCAACAATTTACATCCCCAACCCACAGAAGGTAAATAACCTGTTGTTTGAGTCGACATTTCCATTAGAAATCTTCCAATATTTAGATGATTTACAGATGGTTTCCCCGCCCTGGAGCATCTATGTCGAGTGATTTTTCGTATAATATCCAGGAGTGTTTACCACTCAGGTCTTGGGTTGGGTATTAAAGCTCTGGTCCATCCTGGGGCTTGAGAAGTCATTGATTATCCTTGAATGTAAATTCCTCGCCACAGATTTCCTCCAGGAACAGCATGATTCATTTGGCAGCATGATCCCTGAGAGCCCTCTCCACTCTCAGGGTGAACAGGGGTTGTAAACCATGCCCTCTGATCGGCCACCTTTGACAACGGCAGCCCCGGGCCTGAGTTATTGCTGCACCACTTTGTGATCTACAGCTACAAAGCTCTGCTCCGCATGTTAGATTTGTGCATCTCCCTGACCTCCAATTTATTTTTTTTCGCTGACCACGTACATCCTCACTTCCAATAAGTGCTTATGGCTGTCAGTCACGACCCCCACAGGATTTTTCTTGTACATTTCCAGACCTTCGCTCTTTTAAGATGCACAAGATGTTCCGCGTGTTCTCGCTGAAACTGTCCCGCTTATGAGCCTTGGCGTTGTTCAGCCGAGCAGGTGCGTGAACCAGATCGATGGGGTTTGTCAGACCATCGAGAAAACCATCAACCAGGCCGTTCAGAGGACTCTGAACCAACTGGAGAAAGACTGTGACCTTATCTGTTCCACCATCAGCAGCAGGCTAGAGCAGGACAGGTTTGACATCTTGTGACTCACATGCTAACCCTAACCCTAACCCTAATCTCTCCACCGTGCGACAATATTTGAACGCTGTTTCTCTGTGTGAACATGCAGGGCCGACGTGGCTCACAGCAAACGCGTGCGTCTCCGCTCCTTCCTGTGCGGGGCTCTGGGCGTTTTCCTTCCTCTCCTGTTCATCCTCAGTTTCATTGTGAGCACCTTCTCCACAGAGCAGCTGGGGGAGCTGTTGGGTGAAGGGCCAGCTCAGACCCTCTTCGTCCTCTCAGTAAGTCCAAGTAAAACCGTATATGATAGATGAACAAATAACACTGCAGCAATGTGTTTTTTTTTTAATCATTATTATTTGTGATTCTGACAGGGAATGGTGATATATTTATGGGACTGGATACCAGAGGACGGACAAGTCCTGTTTGTCATTATTTTTGGGGCATTTTGTTACCTCTTGCTTTTCCTGTCGAAGTATTTTGCAGGGTAAGTGTCACAAGTATGTGATAAACACACAAACAGCCACGAAGAGCTGAAACTATCTTTGAACCGATGGGTAGATTATACCTCTAACTGGTGGTACGCAAATGATTTAAAATATTTAGATTACTATCGAAGATGTTTTTTGTTCTTCATTCTCAGCCAGCGGACTAAGACTTTAACAAAGAAGGAGAAGAGGCTGATGACTGAATACAACGATTATATCCAGGATATTGTCAGAACCAAGAAGGTGAAATCCCTTTTCCATTTTATGCATGGATTTTACAAACATTAAAACCTCAGTAATAGATATTAAGTGTGTTTTTGTACCTACTCTAACCTCTTTTGTTTTACGTTAGCATTGTGAGTCTCACGCAGTTCATTTTGTTCCACAGGGTAAACTGTATGAATGGTACCTCCAGCAGTGTGCAGCAGAATATGACCTCTGACCCCAGGCAGGTTGACGACACTTGGCTTATCTGTATGTTGACTTATTGCTACAAGGTTCTTTGTGTAAAATGACTCATCGCAGGTCCTCTGGGGATTCTCTTGTGTTTCCTCAGTCAACAGGTGGAGCCTCTTATGCAGCGAGATCACCGCCGACATCGTCGCCATTTCAGTATCTGATTCAAAATGAAAAAGTGCCTCCGTCATTGAGTTCAGGACAAACTGTGATTGTAGATGTTTTTCATATTGTGAATAGGTATTTTTTTAGAGCATAAATGAAGTTCGAGACAAGTGGAGTGTTTACAAATGGACTTTTTCTTATTTTCGTGTCAATTTCTTCAACCTGCCGGTGCCTCTACCAACAATCAGCTTTGTATCGTTCACCTCGTGGTTCCACAAATCTCTCTGTACCGTCCTGATCTTATGTCGTCTGTCAAGATGCAAGAATGTGTTCTCATTCTGACTGTTAGCAATAACCGATGCTGTGATAATAACACTCAGGCATTACAGTCTGACACTTTCGATGCAAACGTCCTCCTGCCTCCAAAGAGTGTGTTCGTCAGTATTGATGTGGGATTTGTACAGTCAAATTTCATGTGTGTCTCCTAGTTGTATTAATGAATCCGTCATGTTGTCTCAAAACACCATGTCATGCCTTCACTCCAGTGTTTGTAGATATCTGTGTTATTTTTTTTTTTTTTTACAATGGATGCGCTGATCCAAAATTGCAGGTCTGACTGATACTTAACTTTTAATGCTGTGACTTATCCAAAGTTTAAACTAAAACACCTGACTGTAAACTCAGCTGTTTTGGCTGAGACCCTGATTTTAGTGTCAGTAAAGATAGATCAATAATGTTGGATCAGTTCATACCGGATTTTACCCCAGCAATGCAGAAACATCTCAACTGGTTGTTATTGTGAGCTCTGTTCTTTAGGCAATACATGTTTTTAAATTTACAAATGTATGCAACTTGTGTTTAAATCTATATATTGTGTATTTTTATAGAAAAAAACTTTTCATTTGTCTGAAACCTGAACTCAATTGGCTTGTTTAGGAACTTTTTTTCCCGTAAACAAGAAATCTTCGATCGCACTGTAACTTGAAAAACGATTAAACATTTTATACTTTGACTCGAATGCCTATTCTTTTGTCTTGTTAATCAAGTCAAAAACACACATGCTGATTGTAAAAAGCACTGAATTGTTATTGTTGGAAGACTTTTATTTCAAAGTTAAGTTATAAAAATGCCATTCCAGGCTCATCTGTAGGAAGAACGATGCTTTTCAAAATACATTGTCAGAGCTCAAGTATTCTGGGATCATCAGCTCAGCAGGACTTAATCAGGATGAAATCAAACATCTATTTTAAACCCATCTCAGCACGTTTCCCCAATAATTGGGGGAAAATTGATATGAAAGTAACAAATTCACTTCTGCTTGAGAACGTACCAGTAACCCCAGTGCACTCAAGCCTCGGACCTCAGTTCCCTGACTTAGTAACAAATAAAGTCCCTGGAGGTGTCAGCAATCAAAACTAACCTTTAAATACAAACGAGTTGTTTTCTAATGGATCGATATCGGTTGGGAAATGCAACACTCTATTGTGCAAGCACTATCGACAATTCAAATATGATTCGATTTTATTTGTGTTATCTATGAGCAAGGCAACCAGTAAGAAGAGGTATGTTGTAAAGCCAGTGTGTTGTTAGTGAGTTGCTGAAAGCTGCATTCGGGCTTCTGCTCACTTGTTGCAGATTTCCTGTCCGAGCAGGTAAAACCATGCAGATCTGGGGTCCGTATGCGAGCGTATACAACCAATTGTCTCATTTAGAACTTAGAAAAATTCAGTTGAAATTGTATGCTCTTAAATCTTGTTACAGTGCATTCAGGATTATAGCTATATACAATGTTATTTGTACAAAAATGCTGATGCCTGTCCCTGGCTTCTTATAAACAAAGTGTACAGGTAGATACATCTCGCTGCGGCACAGAGGCTGAGAGCAGTATTGCTTTTTTGTGACAACGCGATCGTGTGAGGACCTGCAGACACAGCGTCCGTGTGTTCTCGTCGTGTATGGCTCCGTACGTCACTTGCAAATGTCTCTCAGGAAAAAAAAAGGATGTTTCAGTGTTGTCCTCGGGAGTGTGCCTCCCTGGTACTGGACCCAGTGTGTGTGTGAGAGAGAGAGAGAGTGTGTCCAGACTGGGATAGCTGCTCAGTGTCTCAGCACCATAAGTGTCCATATTGAGGTGTCCAGTCGACTTTCATTGAGAGCCTTTGTCGATCAACCAGGAAATGTCTCCGGTCCTACGAGACAGAAGCAGACATGGGACACATCATACACACAATTATGACACAATGAATTACCATGAGTGACAGTTGCCCGCATGTGTTTGTTATGAGTGAAGTTCATATTTTTCCGTACTTGCCAAGTCGCGCTAACATCCTTCAATTTGTTTTGTTTGTTTGCATGATAAGAAATGACAGACACAAAGAACACCACGGTCAACAGGTACACAACAGTTATACAGCATGGGGAGTACATAAAGTAGTAAATAAAATACAGATGGAGTAACAGAAACAATACAATGTAGTAACTCTTTATTATGCTTAATTATATATGTTTTATATACCCTCAATACATTTGAAGTCTTTGTCGTAGGCAAATTGGAAATATGACCTAATATTACGTATGGTTTCATAACTGGTTGTCTGCTTATGCCATTCACACTTGGCAAATTACACAGTTTATCAAGGAAGCCCTTATAGACACGAACAGGACCTTTTTCTACACAGAAAACAAAGTGTTATCACACATACAGAAAACAACCGCTGTGATTGTTTGCAGACTCTTTTAGAATAAGTCACTTCATTTGGCTTGTGTAATACTCTCCACATGACCGAGTCACAAGCTCCACAGCTCGTCGTGTTCTCTGTCTCAGTGACTTTATTTGTTCCCTTCACGGCTGAAACTTGAGGAAACCCGCAGAACATAACGGCTTTTACAGAAGTGACCGGATTGTTAGAAGGAGACTTACTCCACATCTCGTTTCTTAATCGTCTTTCCGGACCCTAAGACCTCTGCCACACGGGACACAATGGGATCATAGTTCATGCTGGCAACAGCAACCACCTCCTCGCTCCTGCAGCAGGGGAAGAGACAGAGAGAAACAACAGCCAATTCTTAAAAAGATCATTCACAAAAAAATATTCTGGTGTAATCGATGAAGTGACGAACGTTTACCTGGTGTAGAAAGCTACAAATCTCAGTTCATCCAGATCTCCTTGAATAATGACATCATCAAATCCATCTCCATAGCCTTCGCCAAGAGAGAGGAGAACAATCGGCTCAGGCTTCACGCTGGGTTTAGTTTCATGCAAACACAGCAGCTCGGCCTCATGATGCTGACACCTCAGACCCACCTGCATAGCGTATGGTCTTCCCAAACATGGCGGACCAGAAGTAAGGCACAGTTTTTATCTCAGTGGCTCGGCCCATCATGCAGAGAGCTGCCACTCTTCCTGTCAGTCACGGTGGAACAGTTTTGTCTTTAAGCATCCGCAGTGCACCATCACGCCACAATAAATCTCTGTGGCACACACTCACCGTGAACATGAGCCATCTGCCAGTGAGGGATGTTCACCTTCTTGTTGTTACGCGCTGGGAAAGGAAACATCACCACATCTCCTCCAGCAAAGACGCCGTCAACATTCGTCTGCATCATCTGATTGGGGGGGGGGGGGAGAGCAAAATGGGATTATAGAATTCTGATTGGCAGCTTTTCTGTTACTCACCTTGTTGACAGTGATGAAGCCCTTTGAGTCGACGTTGAGGCCGCTCTGTTTCACGAAGCCTGTCGCCGGAACGCTTCCTGCAGTGGAGAGGGCTCCAGTACGTTATGGCAAGTTGAATAAACAACAAGCAACCACACAAAAGATCCGTGTCTGCATGTCGCTGCAGAACCCATCACCTGCTCCGATGACACACACGTCAGCCCGCAGGACTTTTCCACTGTTCAGCACCACCTCTTTCAGCTGCGAAACATGGGACACAGAGGAGGAGACCCGACTTCAGTTGCCTTTTTTTTTGTCCTTTGATTCTGTTATTTCTCTCTAATCTACAGAATCGGGGAGCACGGGGTTTTCATAATTACAACAAATATATTTATTTAAAAAAAAGATGCAGTGAAGAGTTAGGACTTAAAGGTCATGTTATGAGATGCATTAAAGATGTATTCACGACTACATTTTTTTGCATTATGATATAGGAATATTTAACTATATGACTGACTTTCTTCTAAGCTTTGAGCTTTGGTTGTAAGTTAATTTGAAGTAAAATTGTTAACGTGTTCACGTAATATATAAATATAATATGTTGCTCCTTACAGCTGATTTTTAACCAGAACACTTCAACTGTGGATGTTGCTGTGAAGAAGCTTCTGGATCAGTAGCTGATCCTTCATGCGTAATTCCAACCTGCAGCACAGAAAGTCCCCTCCCTCACTTAGGTTTTAAGATGAGCAGCTTAGTGTAGTGCCACCGGCTCGCTATCTGACCCAATGTGAAATGTGACCCATCAGCCCTTTGGTTATAGTGTTAGTTAGTGTGTGTTTATGCAGAACGTGATGCGTCATATATGCATCTCACATTGAGATGAACATTTCTCACAAAAAGGATTGGTGTGAAATTGAGTCAGGGCCAAATATGTCTCTGAATGTCACAGCGACCCTGAGCTTCAACTTTTGACCAAGTAATTATAATCAGGAGTTGCTGGAGATTAAATTCCAGGGGAATGAAAATGTGGCGCACGTCCCCAAGAGCTTCAGTTTGTTGTGTTTCCAATCAGACCCATCTTCACTGCATATTGAACGGGAGGAGGATTGTGCTTCCGAGAATCATGTCATGCTGTTTCTCTCACTTTCTGAATACCTGTCCATGATGGCCAATCATCTCTGACACCTCGTTCATCATGTAGAACTTGACCCTGTTCGCCTCGAACAGCTGCAGCGATACAACACAGCAACGCAGACGTCAATACAAAACAGCAAGGGGCAGAACTTCCTCATGTCTGCGCGATCAATCACTGCTAATGAGGAGATTTACGCTCCCCTTTGTGGCCTCGGCAGTATTGACCAGAAAAACCATGATTTGCATCTTAACCAGCGGGTTGTCTCTCTGTCAGCCTTAGTGCTGATGTCAGTATTGCAGAGATGCCTCATGCGCTATAAAACCTGATTTCCCAGGAGTGCGTCCATACCTTCATTATGGCTTTCCCTACTTTCTCCCCGAGAGCTTTTTTAAAAGGGACAGACTCGATCCCTATGATGGAGACCGAGTGGGCCTTGTCAGTTAGGGCTGCAGCCACCTCCATACCTGCCAACAGCGACAAAACCAATGAATGCGAAACCTGAACACATTCATCGAAAAGGCTAATTGCACGGGCAACAAAGTCAGGCAGTGAGTCCAGCAAGTTTGACTGTGTCTTATTCTCACCGACAAACGACGTCCCAACAATCACGGCGTTCTTGTTGTTGGCCAGCCGCGCTATGCTGTTAGCCTCGTCGGGCGTCCTGAGGTGAAACACGTTCCTGACGTCTTTGCCTCTGAAGCTCATCGGCCTGGGTCTTTCAGGTAGGAAGTGGAAGTGTCATATATTTATATAATTAGAATCTTATCCCCTGAGTGATGCAAAGTAGAGTGTGTCCTTACTTGCTTCCCGTGGCAATAAAGAGTTTCCTGTACTCCATCCTCAGGCCGTCTTCAAATGTCACAGATCGTGTTTTCACGTCAATCGCTACAGCCTGAAAAACACAGGGCAGTTAGCAGCCTGGCTTTTTGCTTAAATGTTACATGAGAAACTATAAAATCTGTAATTAATCTTGATTTAATGCAGTGACTCCACTATAGGGGGCTATTAGCCCTCCTCGTGTCATTAACCACAGTGAATCCGTCTTTACCAGCGCTCACCTCCTTCTCTGTGAGCAGCTCAATGTCGTGCTCCTGCAGAAAGTCCACGGAGCGCAACCTCAGCTGCTCTGCCGTGCTGTCGAGAGACTGAGGGTTCGCAAGTTAGCGCCGAGTGCCTCAGTGCGAAATAAACCAAAAGTCAATCAGTCATCTTGTGGTCCAACAAAAAACACGGTGGCCGTCTTATTTTCTGATTATGGCCTTAAGACCTGAATGCAGCACAACAACAAACTAACTGATGCTTCACTGTCTTATAATTGACGCTGTCTTCTATTTCACATGTAGAAGACAAAGCAGTCAGTCCATCATATAACAAAGATGCAAAATAAAGTAAAGCCACGTCCATTCAGTGTTTAATCACTGATGCTTGTTTGCCTCTTTAAAGTTCTGCTGCTGTGAGCTGTTCCCCAAAGGGCTCCGGTTTCAGCACCACCGACTGAAGCAGCTCCTCCGCAGTCTGTTACGTAACTCTGTTGGCAGAGTCACTTCTGTGTCAGCTTGTAAGTGGTCGGGGTCTGTGTACAAACCTTACTCAGTTTAGTCCTGTCGTACGGAGGATGTCTGTCCATGGTGCACATGACGATCCGATCGGTGAAGCCCTCTTGCCTCAGCGTCTCCGCGCACACCAGACCTGCCGGACCTGCGCGCGAGCAAACCGTTAGAAGAGTTATATGAATGCCAAAGTTAAAGGCTCAGCTGTGAGGCGGTAAACAGACACAACTGTCAGTGCAGAGGGACCTGAGCCCACCTGAGCCGATGATGAGGACGTGGCTGAAGCCGGTGCTGGAGTTAATGACTGCTGAGCACCGAGACATGGGCTTCGACCTCCTCTGTGACTGAAGAGCCTGGAAGTGTTTGGAGGAATATTTCAGGTCAATCAGGTGCTCCATTCATTTCCAGGCAAAAAAACCCTACATCTCCACATTCCTGGTTTTGTTACCTGCTTGTTTGCCCGAATGATCACCTTGTCCTTTTCAACTCTGACCTGGAGCAAACAACAATGAGCGACGCGTACGCTTTTTTTTCACACGGTGCTCAGGGACATAAAAAGGTACGTGTTCAGTTACAACACCAAGGGGGGAAAAGGTCACCTGGAAGGTGGGCAGGCTGTCCAGTCCGGGGAACTCCTCGATGTCCCCTGTTGCAATGTTGAAACACGCACCGTGCCAGGGACAGCGCACGTGTCCCTTCGACAACACACCTTACGGGACAGGAAATGACAGAAAGTTAGTCAAATGGATAGATAGATGTCAAATAGGGAGGCATCACTCACCTTTCACGAGGGGCGCTCCGTAGTGTGGACACTTATGTCCCATGGCAGAGAACTCCCCATGTTCTTTGATCAGCAGAGCTCGGCCACTTCCCAAGTCGACCTCTCGCATCCTGTCAATCACACAAAACCAAAGAGGTGTCTATCTATCTATCTATCTATCTATCTATCTATCTATCTATCTATCTATCTATCTATCTATCTATCTATCTAAGCTTCTAGCACTCTCTGCTGGACAAACAATGTAATCCTTCCACTAGCTCTAAATGTATTAAAAAGTAAATGGTATATCTGATGAGCCAAATTATTTTTATCTGTTTCTTTATTTACTTTGAGACCTATTAAATGTTTGAGTAATTGGCATCCTTGCTGTGCGGTTTAAGAACCCTGCATTCATGTGTGTGGGGGGGGACTGTGTGATCTGTGTGTTCTGAGCAGAGGTTGCAGAGTTGCATTTTCTTACTGTCCATTTTCCAGATCCTTAACATGACAGACTGAGGCCTCCACGTAGTCGCGTGGCTTGTGGTAGGGGGGCAGCGGGGTGGAGTCGTCGTCAGAGCCGTGTCCCAGGGCCCCGTTCGGTCGGCAGTCAGCAAAGGGACTTGCTTTCCCGTTGGGCGACAGCCCGTCCACCTCTTTCTCTTTTTCCAGGAGAGAGAGTTCCACTTTAACTTCGACTGCACAACACAGACACATCTCACTTAGAACACATCTGAACTCACACGCCTGGAGGAGCTTAAACACAAATCTGCCCAAGTACCAATCAGCAGCAGATGGGGTCCTATCGTTCACGTGTGTCTTTGCTGTTATTTTATTACAGTCCTGCTCCTGTGACTGGGAGGACTAATTTGCCTCTCAGCCCAGAGACACGTTTCCTGCTCAGGGACGAACTGAGTCTGACAGATTCCAAGACAAGATTTAGAATGTAAGTATTAAATGTTTGTAGACTTTTAAAATTGTTGTATCAGTATTAAAACACAGCGGGGCCAATTGCAGCTCAATATTTTACCCGTACATTTTAAAAATAATAACACTATCATTAGTTCCCCACACTCTGTTGCTGCCCAAATTTTCATCTCGTGCTAAAAATACCATGCACAGTATAATGGCCCCTTTGAATGCGACTAAAATCTCCATGGATAATGACATTTCCATTAAGGAGTGTGACATTAACGCAGTACTCATGAGAGTAGCTCTTTGGCCCAAACATTCATTTATGTTTCATAAATCTATCATTTGAGGGACCTTGCATTTTCCCTGATGCCATGTGATGTGCTGCTGTTTGGTTTGTATGTTCCTAAACATTAAGATCCGGTTGTGTAACTCCGTTTTCACTGCAGCAGGCTTTATCTGTTGGGCTGGAAAAATGTGCTTACACAGTAATCTGGCTGGAATTTTCTCCTGCTGAGCGAGTCTTAATTAAAATCAATGGAAAATCATCGTGGTCCAGCAATTGCAGGAGAAAAGAAAGAGAGAAAGCTTTCCACGGCTGAAGAGAATCTCTTGATGCCACTGAAACATCTGTGGCTAAAGAAAATCTTCCATGATGCCTTCACTATTAAAGCCTCGGAGTTTTAATTTTAACATTTTGTTTTCAATTAACATTTAAATGCAAATGATGAGGATTGTGTGCAACGTCTGTGGTAATGCCCTCGTAGATCACGATGCCAATTCACTTAGACTTAAAGGTGATCAGTTACCTTTATATAGGAACTGATTCACTCTCACCTGCAGGACTGCACTGAGGCACGATGGCTAAACTTCCAGCCGCGCAAACACTGACATGGATCCACACAAACAGTGTGAGAATCTCAGTTTGTAATCCTCTTGACCAAAGATGATCCAGAGAGCATAAAAATGCCTCCCGCTCAAATTCCTCCTGTACGGCAAACCGAGGCGGCTGCGAGGACACGTATAACCGGATTTGGAGGCAGCCGGCGCCTTTGAAAAGGAGTCAACGGAACTGAATGTATTTTTGAAAAATACATTTGTCAAATGTTGTGTGTGATGTGATGACCTAGTTCTTTCATTCTTTTCGCTAGTTGCTTTTCTCTGGACTTTTTCTTCAGACTTACTTTTTATATTTCAATAAGATATATAGCTCGACCTACATAACACACAAAGACTTGTGCAGTTCACTGACATGCTTGTTTGGTGTTTGACTGAATTGACCAGACTGAGAGGGAAAGAGAATGTCTTGGTTACCTGGTTTGGGTTTGGAGAAACATCCTCCCATGGTGGGCAGGATTGAGGGGACACCCAGGGTAGAGGGAGGGAGGGAGGGGAGAGGGAGGGGAGGCGCGGTCAGATCCCTGGGCTGGGCCGCCTGGTTGGAAGGTAGTGATGACACAGAACTGTGCGTATGAGGACCTGCAGGTCCGAACTGGCCATGACCAACGTCTGCTCCTCCTTATAATCTGTGGACGGGGGGGGATCAACAATGTCAAATACAAACACACACACACACACAGCACTTGTGCGTCTCAGTTGACAACATGTTAGTGGTTGTAAAGTGAAGCAGTCACGTTAATTAGGAACATTTCCACACACACTGTTACCTTTGTTCATGCATATTGGATGGGAAACCGTTAAATATTAACAGCGCTCTGACGCCATTAACTTTCTCGTCACACAGAGCTTTAAAGGGTTGCAGGGGCCCCTTTGAGTTTCAAAATCTCCGCGGTGTTGTTGCCGCGTTCCCTCACATTTATACCAGCTCTGGTATTTCACACTCATACAGCTGCTCACTCGCAGAGCGCTTGGCTGTGAATCTGAGTGGACGCAGGTTGGCAGGTGAAACACACAACTTGGTGCGATCCATCACCAAATTATCCTTTTGAGGTACAACCCGAGAGGACTGCTTGATATTCTGAGCACATCCTAATGTCCTTGGACTTCAGGGGGGGAAAAAGTGCAGAGTTGAATAGAACTCCTGAAAACAAAGGAGAGATGGAAAGATCTCTGCTGACCGGTCAAACCAGTGCTGCTGACATTAAGTTGTTGAATCCAAACTCTGTATTTTTTTCCAAGCATGATTGTTATCACGTTCAGGTGCTGTTAAGTATAATTTAAAGTAAATGTATTTTACATAAATATCCTATGTTCATGGCACCCTATACTGCATTTCTGAGGTACATACTCTACTCCACCTGACAGAGTTAGTTATCAGACAGATTAATATAAAACATATTGTTCACTTGAAGCCATAGAGTCAACAGTAAACATGAAATGTGTAAATTGTGACCCCTGATTCAGAAAAATCACTTCATCTGCCTCATAGAACTAGAACAGAAACAAATCTGAGCATCATCGTAATGAAGCTTTTCACCTCCCTCTCACACTCTTCAATAATTTGCCCGCACTGAAAATTTGATGAACAGCAACTTGGAAGGCAGAGCCCTGCCGTCCTGACAGGTCCAGCAAGTCCAAGATATTTTGCGCGGAACTAAAGTAGGTTAAGCAGATTTGGTCCTCACAACATATGACGCAGATTCTGCTCCCTCACTGTCGGGCCTGTCCCCAAGCAGTGCTGGTAATCCTGCCTGCAAACAAGCTGTCAGTTTCACTCGCGGCCCTTCAAATAAGTAAGACCTGCTAGTGGAATGTCGGAGGGGCGAATTAGCAAAACGCAGCTGCTGGTTTGAGGTGAAGAGGTGAATCTAGAAACAGCAGCAAAGTGACTCAGACACTCACAGCCATCGCTCAGATCTGGACCCTGAGTGTGAACACTTTATAATCATGTGAAAACAAAATCAATCGCACACATCAAAAGGGGTAAAATATCTTAACCTTAATCTATGCGCTTCACTCCATGAAACCTCAGCCACAGAGGAGCTGTGTATCAGACACACAGGACATGTTATCGCCCCCTGTTATCTGCAGGTCAGCGCACCGCCCTGCCTGGGCCCTGCTGGACAACCTGCAGCACCTGCATTTGAGGAAGAGCTGCTCATTCGCCTCTTTACAATTCAACCAGCCAATCTCTTGCTTGTCTTCATTCAAACACTTGCCGGGTCGGCATGTTAACCTGAAGTTAATGATTAGGGCCGTCAGATCCTCCTCAGCTGATAAAGGACAAGAGCTCGCAACCCCTAATATCTGACCACACCTCGTTCCCTCGCCCCCACCTCTTTGTGAAACACGAGATAAGGACTCATCCATGGATTGTGCAAACCAACTGTTGAGCAAAGGCCATTAGTGGTTCAATACTTTGCTCACTGTTTGCTTGTCGAAGGATTTAATATAGTTGATATAAGGGTCTTGATATCTGAAGCAGTCCCGCTGGTCACCAGCACGTTCCCGAAAGTGCCAGTGAACGATTGACTGACTTCTATTTACTCTGTTGCCTACGTGTGTTGCACTATAAAGAGTGGATTACAGTCAAAATCCCCATTAAGACGCTCTAGCGTGTGTGACACAATCATTCACTGTGAACAAGTTCCTTCACATCATTGTTCACCACGCCTGCGTGACGTCCTTAAAATGTGTTTGTGTGTGGCCAACTTCGAAACAGCGACAGTGCCGAAACGTTATATATCTCCCTCATCACACAGTCTCCAAAGATTTAAAACGAAACAAGTGTTCAGAAACAATCTGTCGATGCCACGTGGCTGTACACAGCGACGATTGTAGCATCATACTGTTGTTTACTGATTGACACCACAATCAAGCAGCTTAAATGTAAGTTGCAAGTTGACCCAAACTCCCGTAACAATGGTTCCATCCACTCTGTCAGGTCACTGCAGCTTTCAGCGATAACCTCTCCATGATGTCATGGAAAAGGGGAATTGTGATTTACAGAGGGGTGTGCACCCCTACAGAGGAGCACACACACACACACACACACACACACACAGTATTCTTCAGAGTTAGATTTATTGTTTCACTCGGTCAGCCCTTTCGGTCTTCACTGAAACATTACAGTCTGTTTAATGTTGGGATTTCAGCTCATACACTGCACCACAGTTCAATGCTGCTCAGGTAAAAACAAGCGCTACAACTTTCATTCAAATTCTCTACTGACCACAGAGCACCAGTGTCGACATTTACTGAAGAAATAAGTGAGCATCACATCAACACATCACATTCCAAAGTAATGAATCACAATCACGTGTCTCTGAAGGTAGAAGGGAATAAATCAGCTTACCAGTTATCAAAGAGGAGATGCACTGACACGCTGTCAAACTCCCTGGCGCTCAGCTTCCCCTGTGGAGCACGGTGGCATATTAACACACGAGTGTCCTCACAATCCCGTCCCTCTGCCTCCTGGGACTGGCCCTGTCCACTCTGGAGTATTCCCGGGCTGTGTGTCCCTCTGTACCCTCCTCCGCTCTCCTCTTCCTCCTCCTGATGCAGCACAGGCTCTGGAGTGTGTGTGTGTGTGTGTGTGTGTGTGTGTGTGTGTGTGTGTGTGTGCGTGTGTGTGTCTGCGTGTGTGTGCGTGCATGTACTGGCCCTCACAGAGCCCCCCTCCAGCAGCAGCAGACTGAGCAGACCAGTCGTGGGAGTTGTTCTCTTTTCACTGGCCGAGCCTGCGAATGCAGCACTGAGGACCTCTGCCAGTTTCTCAGCTGTATGCAGTATTGATGGAGTTGCTGAGGGGATGCTAACACAGCATGAATACTCGTTCTCCTACCCCTCCCTTCCTCCCTTCCTCCCTCCCTCGCTCTCTCTCTCTCTCTCTCTCTCTCTCTCTCACTCTCTCTCTCTCTCACTCTCGCTGCTTGAGGCTTTTCTCTTCAGCTCCTTTACGGCTCGCCTTCAAAAGATCTGACTTGCAAGGCCTGATCACAGTTGCTGCTGCCCCCCCGCCCCAAAAGCACTGCACTGGCTGGTTTGACTACCTGCCCCTGTGCATGCATTGTGCTGCATGGCTGTGCTGCTGCAGGAGTATCAGTGTTAACTCTCTGGAGTCATGGAAATAAATACTCATAGGACTGGTGCAAGGTGGAACCACTGAAACAACTGTTATTGTGTGTGTGTGTGTGTGTGTGCATGCACTGGTCCTCACAAGTGCACCAGGGGGAGAACAAGTGAAAGTGCAGTTTGTGCAGTAAATTCCACTTTCAGTCAGGGGGCGGGGTGGCGCAGGATTAAAAAGGTATACTGAGTATTATAGAAATGAGCTCCCGAGATCTTTCCATCCCTTATGTTCCCGCTGTGCGAGCAACTGCTGAGACAGGGACATTCATCTGATAATCTCAGATTCATTTCTTTTCTCAGACGCCACTGAAACATGTCGATTAGGAAAACCCTGAACGAGTTCAAAGGGAGAAATAAAAGATATGAAAAACAATTAAGACTCGTCAGAATAAAGAGGTTTCCGCAGCCCACATGGTGCGGCCGTGCTCCCAGTGTACTGACAGCTGACACGTGCACGTGCGCGTCAGTGTGTTTATGTTGCTCTCTGCATGTGCTCGAGCACAGGGTGGGGACAACTCTCCCAGTGTGCACGCGGCCGCCTTGCATCACTGACACATCACTCAGTTGGTTTCAATTACAGGGGGACTCTCTTGTGCAGGGGCCAAGGGCCTTGACTGAACAGGACACGAAAGTTGATGTAATTGTCACATTAGGCGGTAAGATACAATTGCCTGAATTTTTGTTTTTCACACACGTTTAGGGGATCCAGATCCAGATGAGAATCCATGTCCAGTTAATTTAAACACCATGGCCACAGATATGATGATCACAATGAGCAGCAGTGTGCAAAAGACAACCTGTGCATTAAGGACGAGGCTGATGGTGCCAAGTCCCTCCCTGAAATGAAATTGCTGCAGCCCTGGAATGTACCTGCTGTTCATTCGGGTGATGAGTTAATATACCTCCAAAATCAACCTATGGATTAATGCAAAGATGTTTATGTCTCAAAATACACGATATTAAACTTGTGTTTCATGAAGTTCAACAAAGATCCCTTCTGTTATTGTCCAGGCGCTGTGTTTTTTTTTAGCGGAATAACAACAACTGCAGTTGCTTAATATCTCACTTTAATAGCACATCAGGTCACAATGACACGTTCCACAATAACAAAATTATAAAACCTCTGTCTTCAGGTAGTGCTGCATCCTGCGCATCATCCGAGGGCTGTTGGGGACACTGGGAGGCTGCTGGTCATAGTCCCCCATGCACACAGCTACAAAGAATAGGGTCCCTCCAATGACTAGAGCCAAACCTCCAAACCATCCAGAGAACATCGCCTCCCCGTACTCCCAGCGTGGCATCACGTCAGGAAATCCCTCGTCCCAGAATTCCACCACAGTCGTGTAGGCAACAATAGAGATAGGAGCCAGGGTAGTGAGCCCTGAGAGCCAGGACAGCAGCCCGCTGAGGACCATGAGCCCCCTCTTCCTGCGAGGATGTCCGACACACACCTCGACCCCTTCCAGACCTGGGAAAGCAGCCAGGACAGCCAAAGCTCCTGTGCCTATGGACACAGACATGAGTACCCTGGAGATCTGAAGGTCCATCGGCAGTCCCAGGACGGACTCGTAGGCCTTGCACTGAATTCCCACCTCCTCCGTGTAGAGGCAGGTGTGCCACAGCCCAGAGAACCAGTTCTCCACCTCGTTCAGTTCAGAGTTCATCGTCTTCCAAAAGGGGATGAAGGCGGTGATGAGAGAGGTAACCAAACCCCCGAACGTCACAAACAGTGCGGTCCTTTGCATTATTTTAGTTGTTAGAAAAACCATCTTCTGGCTCGGTACATACACACACTCACACACTGGGCTTCAACTCAGCTCTTCAGGTCTGTGTTGCAGGTTGATAGATCCAGAGCGGCTCAGTGGCTCGTCCCACAGGACCATCCTGGACTGCCCACTCACTCAGCCTCCTCAATAAAATGCACCAGGTAAGATAATCGGACACTGCAGTACGACAAGAGACGCACTGTTTTGTTTCAGTGTTCAATGTCATCAGCGAACAATGAACTCTGTATTTTACTGAAACAGGATATGTCCAATGAGATTCTGGGCCGTGCGTGTGTCTGACAAAAGTGAACTCAAATGAATAAGAAACATGAGCAAGCTCAGTAAGGAGGCTGCAATTAAAACAAAGAATAATAAGATTATTATGCCAGCCATGACTTAAATGTTTCTGTGTGGCTGTGAAACTATCGCATGAATGAAACAAGAAGCAGGAAGTGTTTTTACCTTTTTACTTAAAGGCAGTGCTCTGGATTTGCCAAGTGGCTCAGGTGTCTGCTCTATGAATGGCACCTTGTGCTCACTGCAATGTTGCTTAGCAAACCCCATCTAGTGCCTCATCTTTTTTCATAATGCTGCAATCAGAATTGTACTTTTATTCAAAATAAAAGCATAAAAAATGTATTTTGAAAAAGATGCAATAAAGTTTATAATAAAGTCATATTGCTCACTGCTCATAATTGATTGGAATCGATGTCACTTGAGTAAAGAAACCTAGTGGCTGAAGGAATTCAGTCGTACCATGGAGCATTGTTTGAACTTATCCACTGATCTGTGGAAACTGAAACCTTTCAAGGACTAATTTGATGAAAGGTCAAGAAATAATCTTTTTTTCATGAGTGTATTGGTTACACTGGTTGTGTTGAGGCTGAGGGTGTATACAAGGATCTCAAACAGCTCATGAAAATAAATGCAAAATATTTGTGAATAGTGTTCAGCGATGACTAAGATTTTTCACTAGCTCGGGTCAGTGGGGATGGGGGGGGGGGGGGGATGCAACATCTGGTTCCAGGGGGGGGGGGGGATGCAACATCTGGTTCCAGTGAGAGCAGGACAGGGGTGGAATTGAGATTAAATTTAACACAACTTATTTTATATGAGAAGATTTATTAAGACCTTAAATACATAAAACTCATAGGTATATTATGCAACAACAGCATACTGGTGCCACTAAACACACACTGCTATATTTTATGGACACAGAGAGCTTGTCTGTTAGTAATGAGAAGTGATAAGTGGACATGTGCCATTGACAAGAACATGACGCTTTAAGAGAAACGTACATATATTGTAAATACTTTCATACATTGGTCTTGATCCTGACAACAGGCGGGTGTCAGAGCTGAGAATACAATTGATGAATAGATGTTTAGATAAATAATCCATTGCA